>VZQC01006876.1:277227-383826 GCA_009823505.1 Rhizomys pruinosus
TTTATTTATTTTTGTATGTGTATGAATGTATTGTCTGCATGCAGGTCTGTGCACCCGTGTCGTGCAATGCCGCGGAGGTCAGAAGAGGGTCTCGGATTCCCCTGGAACTGGAGTTCTCCTGGAATTGGAGTTACAGACGGTTCTCAGCCGCCATGTGGGTGCTGGGGATCGAACCCGGGTCCTCTGCAAGAGCGTCGGTGCTCTTAACCGCTAGGCTATCTCTCCAGCCCTTTTTAAATGATTTTCAACTGAAATCTTGATGCAATCACAGAAAAATCCATAGAAGAATTGGAAGAATTAAATGTTTGCACAATAATTAAGACAAAGGAACTGTGAAGGACAGAAGGGGATTCAAGGATCAAACATGGATCACTTTTTTTTTTTCCACCTGGGTTAGATGTTAACTGTAATGGCTCTTGGAACCCAACTTTTATTTGGTGTATTTAAAAAATGGGGAAAAATCAGGGTTGTTTGATACCTGTTTCTTTCCAAATGAAAACCTGCACCCACAGGTTCAAAGGCAGGTTCTTTCTTCAAAATAAGTAAATGACACCAGTTCTGATTGTGCTTAGGTTATTCATCAGCCATCAGTGTATTTTTTGGAAGTGTTAAGTCCTAATAGGCCCCCTCAGAGGTTTCCCTCTGCCCTCCAGAGTCATTAGTTCTAGTCTTGGATCTCAGCTGCATGTGGGTAGCAGGGCTAACCAAGGTGCTCTCATGTTTAAGGTACATCCTACTGGTAATTGGGCTATATGTAGTGCTCCTTAGCATCTGTGCTTTGTACTTTGTTGAGCTGCTCCAGCAAATGGTACTTAAACCCTTCATCTGGATCCACTGGTGAGAATACCATAAGAGGGCTCAAAAACATAATTAAAGACCTAGAGAATGTTTCATATTAACCTTTTCCTAAAACAGGCTGAAAAAGAAATGGAAGTAAGGATTTCCAGCTGTAAAGGGCGTAGTAAGCCAGTCTCATTCAGCTCCTACTAGTGTGCCTCATTATGCTGCCTTACATGTCTGTTTTCATGAAGTTCTCTGGGAACTTCCTGAGAAGTCAGGCTAAAGAAGAGCAAGGCTCTTGGACTGAGTTCGATGCCTTCAATTAAGAGTTTAAAACCTCAGTGGAGCCGGGTGTGGTGGCACATGCCTGTGATCCCAGCACCTGGGAGGCAGAGGCCAGCCTGGTTTACATAGTGAGTTCCAGGACAGCTGGGGCTACAGGGAGAACCTGTCTCTGAAAGACAAAAAAAAAAAAAAAAAGATGTGTTCTATGAAGGTGATCACCCTAAGTCCCTCTGTGTGCTGGTTAAGCTACCTTGTGTACCAACAGCTTGTGTTTAACCAGTCACATGTTCAAGCATGAAACCTAAATGCCTTCTTGGAAACACTGGTGCAACACTGAACATTGATNCTACAGGGAGACCTTGTCTCAAAAAGACAAAAAAAAAAAAAAAATCTGTGCCTGTGAAAAATAATGATCAAAAGCAAAGCCAAAAGTCTGGTGCAAAGTCAGGCCCCCAAAACAAAAGCTGACTGGACTTCTCAGCAGTTTGGAGTCCAGGTGTCAGGAGACTGAAAGTTTCCAACCCCGACACTTAACAGAAGTGACATGACACTTCTTGGAAATTTTCCTTTAGCACATTTTTTTTTATTTGGTCTTTTTGAGCCAGGGTCTGCCTTTAGTCCCAGCTGGCTTGGAGCTCATTATGTAGACCAGGCAGGCATTGAACTCACAGAGATCTGCCTGCCTCTGCCTCCTTATCCAAATTCTGTCCTAAAGAGTACTACTGGTCTGATTAACATTTTTGGTCCACAAAAACAAATGAATTTTAGGTAATGTAGCAGACTTTAAAGATATGTTAAAGCACAGAAAGCCAGAGAGAGCAGAAATTTAAATCCAAAATATGGTGGGGAGGAAGGGAACCCTGTCCCGAAGGGGCCCTGGTCCATTCCTCCAGAAGCCTGCAAAGTGTGGCAAAGAAGGTCACTGGGCTAGAAACTGCCCAAACTCCAAGCCATGCACCATGCTGTGCTCTCTGTGCCGGAGCTCTGCTGGCAACCTGGCCATTCAAATTCTGAGTGCCTGGATGTGGGCTTGTCCTCTGTACCATGCCACAGTGGTCCAGCCCCATTGCTCCAGGCACTCCAATCCCCTCCAGCCTCTGAATTCCTTGGCCTGGTGGAGGACTGATGGCTGACAGCCAGATTTGGAGACCCCCACTGACCCTTGACCAGCCCAGGATAATGCTCCAGGTAGCGGGTAAGTCCATCTCCTTCCTGTTGGACAGCTGGGCTAAATTTCTGTACTGACCTCACACTCTGGACCTAGAGTTCCCTCATCAATTTCTGTCATGGGAGTGGGCAGGACCCCCCTTTCCTGAGAAGGACTCTGACTCTCCCCTGTGATCTCACAGGTCATGTTTTCAACTGTTCCTTCTTAATCACATCTGTCTGTCCAGTGCCCCTCCTGGGCCATGACATCCTTATTCGGTTCTCCCATCCTGGATTATCTAGCCCCTGCTCTCCCTGATCCTGTTGACCCTCAGTGGGACTGGGACAGTCCCACTCTAGTAATACCTCTCACCACCTGCCAGTCCTAATATACCTTAAGAACCCTGCCTCTTTTCCTTCCAGGCCAGTTTCTATTTCTGAAACCTAATGCCATGGGCTCAAGCCTACCATTACCTGTCTCCTATCTCCACTAACTAACCTTGCAACACCCCCATTATTCCAGTTCATAAGCCCTCAGTCACCTACCATCTAGTTCAGGACCTTGGTCCTAACCCCTAAACCTCAGTCTCCCATTTCACTATCTGGGACTTCTTTACTACTGTGCCCCTCATACTTCCTTTTGCCTTCAAATGGGAGGATCTGAAAACTAGGTCTGTAGCCAAGCCTTGGCCTGAGATCTCTCCTCCTTTGACTATGGTCCTAACCCTTCCAGTACTCTCAGATCAAATTGAGCCAACACCATATGAGTACTAGAGCCTCCAGAGACAGCAGACCACATCCTCTCTTTTCTAGGATTGGTGGGCTTCTTCCATCACTGGATCCCTAATTTTCCTGTCACAGTCGAACCCTTGTACCAGGCAGCTAAGGAGACCCCCATGGGACCGCTCTCCTGTCCCACCATCGTCCACTTCTCTCTCCTCAGGACACCCTCCTGGTTGCCCCTACTTCGGCTCTCCCAGGTTCTTCATGCCCTTTCTACCTCTCTCCCATCCCACCATCGTCAACTTCTCTCCCCTTAGGATCCCTCCTTGCTGCCCCCACTTTGGCTCTCCCAGATTCTTCATGCCCTTTCTACCTCTTTACAGACAGAAAGTTGGGAGTGGCCACAGGGCCTTAGCCCAACCCGTTGAGCCCTCACACTGGGCAGTAGTGTTTCTCTCCAAACAGCTTGACCCCACTATCTTCCTCTCTTTTCCTCCTTGCTCCTACCTCAGTGGAGTCCACAACCACTGACCTACCCTCTCACACCAGGGGACACTTTTCTCCTTAAAACTTTATCTCCTAAGTCTCTTGATTCCAGGTAGACTGAAGCCCACATTGTCATCCTTACTACACCATTAACATCCAAACTTCTAGGCCAGCCACATTGGTATCATTTATCCAGACTCAAGAGAGACCCAAACCCAGGATGGATGGTCCACCAAACAGCTGGGACCCATGAACCTCAGGTTTTCCAGAGACCCTTAAAGACAAGTCTGAATCGTCAGGCATGGCAGCCTTCTCCCTCTGCACCTTCACTTTCATCTCCCTCTTTTCCTGGGTCATTGTTTTCCTCTGCTGCCCCTGATGCCACAGGTACCAGACTCTTTGACAGCCCTGCTCAGTTGCCCTTTGTCTTGTTAATTGTCTCAGTCTTCATTGGACCAGGTGATGCTGTGCCAGGTTCGACATACTGCTGGCATGTCCATGCTTGGGACACCTGAACAAATGAAACTGGTGGGCCCACGTTTAGACCCTGTCCTCCAACCAAGACCATCCAACAGTAAGAGGAGCCTCTCCAACCTCAACCAGGAGACTCCTTCTGATCTCCTCAACTTCTTGCAGGAACACATCCAGAAAGTGTCCAGAGTAGCTGTTAAACAGGTGCTTCTGCAATCTTAGTCTCCATTGCCTACGTGCCACCTAATCCCAACCACTCCCTTTCCCCTACTTTGCCCCTTTCAGCAGGAAGTAGTTAAGAGCTGAGTCAGCACCCATATACCCAAAGAGGTTGGGATTTTAGGCAGGGCCTAGGCTTGGAGATCTAAAGATGGCACCTACCACCGTTCTCTTCTGGCCAAAAGCCTACCTCATCTCAGGCAGCTGATGCAACTTCCATTCCTGATGAGAGCACAACCTAAGACCATATATGCTTATATTCCAGCTTCATGACAAACAATAAAAACCCACTTAGACCCCTCCCACTGCACCAGTTTTGCCCTTACAAATACATGCTTTGTCTCACCATCATTACCTCATCTTCCTCTCCTCAGAACTTATAAAAGCCTTCATCCCCAGCCTGAGCACTCAACTCCTCTGGCCTCCCTCTCTGAGACTAGTGACCCTCCCAGGAGCCTGTCCTAATAAACCTCCTCTTATACTTTGTTAATCTGTTTTGATCTGGCCTGTTTTGTGTAGGGAAAAAGCCTTTCAATGATGAAAAAGTTTATGCAAGTGATGAAAGTCTGAGTGGGTTTGTTGTGACAGGTAAAAAAGACACTATATATAGACAGCTGGGGCTACAGGGAGACCCTGTCTCGAAAAGACCAAAAAAAATAAAATAAAATAAATAAATGTAAATTTCTAAGGTTCAGTCAACTAGTTCAAGAATAGAAATGCATATCTAGTCAAGATTTGTTTAAGAGTGTTTTGTTTTTGTCCAAGATTTATATGCATGCCACATGGCACTTCAAGGTTTAGTAAAATGATAAGATACCTGTATTAAGTCAAATTGGTATAAACACTCAAACTAGTTTACTAGTGGCCTGAATAGGATTGTGAATATACAGAGTTGTTAATTTTCCATCCTCTCCTAGCCTGAACCTGACTCCCTCTTACAGATTTGGATTAAATGGGCACAGGCAAATGGTGGGTTACCTACAGTTAATGAAAAATGTACTTTATGTTTCTGGCAAGAGTTGATTTTGATATTTCCTTTAACCTAACTAGATAATTTGGCTCAAAAAGCTAGATTCTATCTTCCTGAATTAACTGCATGCAGTCCAAAAGAAGACAGTTTAGATGGACTTGGTTATTCTTATCAGTTTATTTCCTGTCTTCTGGTATGTGTTATAACTCCTGTCTTTCTGGGAAAACTATAAATCAGGATAATGGTCTGAAAAAGAAAAGGATTGTTCCCATTTGTAGTAATTGTAGTGAAAAGTTTTATATTTAAAATAAGCTTAAAATTGTTTAATTTGATCTTGGGGGTTATGCCTGCTTAATGTAAGGCTGCTTGAACTTGTGTCCAAGCCGTATCTAGACTATTACACAGTAATTAAAGGTGTTAGGCTGGTGTAACTTATCCTTTCTTGATGAGTAACGACCATAATTAAATGCCCATACTAATTTGGCCAAGGGACTTAAGGAACAATTTGTTTCTTGCCCTCTGAGGTCAAGCAGTCCCAGGGGACTATGTTTGGGGGCATCTCCTGAAATGTCCTGCAATTAGTCACCAATCCTCCTGGGCAGGGAGGTCTTGGAGATCCACTAGCCAGTGTCCAGTCTGTAAAGAGGAAAGTCTCTTCATGCTTCAAAAAGGGAAGTCTGGCCTAGGAAGACCTGACTTTGTCCTAGTGTGGATGGAACTGGTAAATGAAAAGCTGAGTGGAGCCAGAGGCCTCTTCCCCCAAAATCTGAGTGGCCCTTGAGGACCAGATTCTCAACCAACCTTGAGAAAACAAAAGTTGGTCAATCTGGGCTAACTGTATGGACCAAGAGAAAAGTATAACCTAAAGATAATTAATCATTATATTTCCTTTAAAGTCTGAGAGATTGTGCCCCCAAACACTAGATTTTAAGTCATTTAAAGTCATATGAGATTTGTTGTTACCAAATAACAAAGTTTCTTCTCTCTATTTTAGCAACTACCTTAGGGAAATCTCACACCATGACTATTGAAATTTCCTGGAAAGCAGATGCTGAGTCCAGACACTATGGACAAATGAACAAAAGAAGAAGCCCAATAAAGGATGCTTTGGAACCCCTGGTTGAGAAATTCTAGTGGACTTTTAAGTTTTTTTTTTTTTAATTCACCCTGTTCCTCTCTTGGTTCCCTGCTTAGAAAATGTACCTAGCTACTCTAGCCTTCACAGGCACTAGTCAGGGAATTTGCTCTCTCTGTAACTATACTTTTGGGGTCTTTTAGATAGATCCACTGAGCAGGGGTACCCCAGTCACCATCTCCTACACCCCTCTTCAACATGGAAGAAGTCAGAGTGGTTGGCACTCTGATTCCCTCTTGGCAATTGGGGTAACCTACTCAGAAGGTAATGTGATAAAAGTAGGATCTAAAAATTGGCTAGGCAGCTTAGGGTCAGTCACCCCCCAAAGAGCCAGTTTCTTTCTCAGCTGAGAGCTGAGGACTTCCTGGATCTGCCAGTGGACTTATCCTTCTGGTTGCTCTGACTCGTGGCTCATACATCCTTAACTCACTTGTCAGATTTATTTACCAGTAGGTAAGCTCCATTAAAATCATGGTGCTAAGGACCCAATACAACCTCTCCCTCCCCCAAGCAGAAATCATTCCATCTTGGAAATGCCAACTGTAGTTAACTCTTGTGAACTTCCTTCAAGGATTTGAAGGCCACAAAATGAGAGGGAGAGATGAGTTTTGACCCCAGGTTTTCCTCATTCTGCCTGACCCCCTACCAAGTCCTCAATATTACACATCTACATGGTGAACTTGACGACATTATTAAAGACCCCTAGTCACAACAGTTTATTAACTACACCCTAACCCTTGGTTCTCAAATTATCTCCCTTAACCTTACTGCCCAGAGTTCATAGCTTTTGATACTAGTTTTGCTTCAGAGGTGTGGTCTAAGCTAAAGTCCATTTTTGATCCTGCTACATTGGTCACCTGGGCCATACTCTACCTCCTGGCCTTTCTCTGCCTTTTTCTCTTCAGGTACCTGTTTTGCTTTGTCCACAGCCAATGCCAGGTGAATTAAACAAGGGCCCATGTTCTCTCAGCAATGGTCAATAGGGACTCTGCATTCACCCCTCCTGATGAGGTAGTTGCATCTGGCTCTCATCCTTCCACAATTTACGGGAATGAGCTTGTTTCTCTCCTCTGCAGTACCTCTCCTGGCCTCTCCCCTCGGTAGCTGGCCAGTTATAGATGGGTAATACTCTGCAAAATCAGGGCAACCTAAGACAGATGCAGTCAAATGTTGGAATGCCAGAGGTGAGGTCAATAAGGTTTGGGCATAGCGCCCAAGCTCCCACTGAATGAATCTTCACACAAAATTAAATACAAAGGGTGGAAATGTAGTAGCCACTATGCTGAGAATTATGCATGTTCAGAACTTGTCCCTCATCAACCTAACCTACCCTAGGCAGGCAAGACCATCCAAGCAGCCAAGTTGCAGACCTGGGCCAATCACAAGGCGAGAAGAGGAGAGCAGGAATTCCAACAGTATATAACCCCTTACCCTGAGCCCAATAAACGAGTCCACTTTGGCTCACCTTTTGTCTCCATTCACCCAGCTCCCAGGGTCTGTGTCTTCACTCTGCACTTCTCACTCCTGTTCCTTCATGGTCGGACCCGGAAATTCTCCAGCAGACCTGGGGGATTGTCTACACAGAAGATCATGACTACATTTCCAACACTGCAGAGACTGACCCATGCAGATTATCTGTCGACACATGTACCCTTTTGGGAGGGTAGATATAAAGCAATAATTACATTAAGTGTAAAAGAATCAAGCACTGTAAATAAAAGTCAGATATTTGAGTACTGAATAGCAAAGGGAGCCATACCTGAATATAATTTACAAAATATTTAGTATAAAGTTACAGGCTGAAATAGAAATCAATCAAAGGATTCAACACTTAAGTATTCATCCAAAGATGCATTATTGGCTATACAAATTTTAAACAAGGCTACTGAAGATATTTAAAAGTTTTTTTTTAATGAAAAAAATCACTTATTGAGATTTAAGTTCCTTAATATTTATGTATTTAATAGAAGAATCTCAAGAATGCATGGATAAAACTTGAAGAACTTAATGAAAATGTTGATATGTTTCTATTTTCATTGGTACAATAGGAGCTAGAATCAACAAGACATAACTTTTGACAAAAGTGACTAGCATCAGTAGACTGAGCAATGTCAATCACCATATGGGAACTGAACCCTAGTCCTCTGCAAGAGCATTCATTTGCCCTTAACTGCTGATCTTTCTCCCAAGCCTGAGACACTGAGTATTCTTATTATGATATAAGTGTTAGCATCTTGGTTTTTCGTGTGTTATATATAAAAACTTCTCCTATTTTCAAGACTCTATGTTCTACACCATATTATGGATATGATGAAGACAAGAGGCTCTGCATTTAAATAGATCACTGTGCCCACTGGAAGCAGAACTTTAATAAAAAGCAATTCTGAGCTTGGCCTCCAGTTTGGGATAGAGTCCAGCTCCCTTTGGCTATACTAGTATCAGATCTATGTGCCTAGAGAAAAATTTTCACATGTAGAATTGCTGTTGTTGTTCTTGTTGTTGTTTTTAACCAAGGACAGGGAGTTCCTGAATTACTTCAGCCTAGCCTTTCTTTCTTTAAATGAATTTGAACCTTCATAATTATGAGTCACCAACACGTACACTTGTGCCCTAAGGGAATCTCTCTATATTTCCCCCTTGCAGCACAGGATGCTTCTCTTCAATTTCTGCTCCCTTTTCAGCAACAGCTTGAATGTCCTCCTGTCTTGACATTTCCTGACAAAAAAATCATCCCTTATCTTCAAATTCAACTTCACTTTGTTTCTTAGGACATGGGAAGAAGGAAGCCAGATTCTTGGCTAAACTACTGCAAGGACAGCCCCAGTCCAGTCCCATATCCTCTCTGAAACATTGTAAACTATGTCTCCACTGTCTGTATTTCTCCCAACATTACTTTATTGTAAGCCAGACTTCTTTATAATCTTTGTCACAGTTTCCTGTACTCTTGTACAATTATAAAATACTCTCATGCAAGCAACATAAAAGAGAAATAGTTTATTGTTGCTTAAAGTTCAAGACACAGTTCATCTCAGCAGAGAATTCAAGGCAACAAGATCTTATAACAGATGGTTGTAGTGCATCCATGATCAGGAAACACAGATGGAAGAATACATGTATGTTGCTCATGTAGCATTCTCCATTTGTTGTAATCCATGATCTCTTGCCTGCGGAATGGCTTTGCTCAAAATTAAGTTGAGCGATCCCACTTCAGCTGACATAGTCCAGATTATTCCACAAGCATCCCTGGAGGGTCATTACTCAAGGGACTCTAGAGTCCATCAAGCTCACAACACTAGCCATCAACTATGGCTATACTACAGCATCACAGCCTGGTGGCTTAACATTCATTTTTCATAGTTCTAAGATCAAAGTGCCAGTAAATATAGTGTTTTGTAAGGAGCTACTTCCTAGTTAGTAATTTTCTTCCAAGATGATCATCTTGTCCCCTCATATGGTCAAAGAAAAAGTTATTTTTTTCATTTTGTTTATAATATGATTTTTCTGCTCATTCATGTTCATTGTTGCCCTTTTCAAAATAGCCAGTAATTGGAAAATGCCTAGATGTCCATCAGCTTATGAATGGACAATGAAGCTATGGTATTAAACCCAGTGGAATATTATTCCACTCTTAAATAATGAAATTCACAGGTAAATGGAAGGAACTGGAAATAATCATCCTGAGTGAGGTAATCTAGACCTAAAAAAGATACATGCCACATGTTCTCTCTCATAGTTGGATGTGAGCTTTGAAATCTTAGATATACATGACTCAATTTGCAAATTCAGGGAGGACAAGAAGCCAATAAACAGCAATGTTGGGGAAGGCTTCATAAGAAGTATGGTAGAATGCAGTGGTATGTATAGGGAAGAGGAACATTAGACTAGGAAGAGGTAAATGAAGAGGAGTGTGGGAGGGCAAGGCAGAAGGCAGAGTAAGGGGAAGGATAAGTAACACTAAAGATTTCAGAAAAAAAAAAATGAAGGGCTGGAGAGATGGCTCAGTGATTTAGAGCACTGGCTGCTCTTGCAGAGGACTTAGGTTCAATTCCCAGCAACCACAAACAAACATCCTTAACTCCCATACCAGGGGATCTGATTCCCTCCTCTGACACCTGTGAGAATTGCAGTACATAAGTGCACTTACATACACTTACATACATGCAAGCAATACACTTATAAAAATAATAAAATATTTTTTGAAAATGAAAAAGTCTTTTGGAAACCTACCACTATAAAAGCTTCTTAAATACATATACAACATAAAAAGAGATTAAAGGGAGTTATACTATAACAGGGGGACATTGCCCTTAAATTAAAAAAAAATCGTTGACAGAAATAGACTCTTTCTCCTGCTCTTGGTTACCCAGAAGAACTGTATATTAAAACCCTATTATTAAAGATATTACATATTGGTGCTGGAGTGATGGCCTAACGGTTAAGAGCACCGACTGCTCTTGCAGAGGACTCAGGTTTGATCCCCAGTACCCACATTGTGGCTGAGAACTGTCTGTAACTCCAATTCTAGGAGAACTCCAGTTCCAGGGGAATCTGACACCTTCTTCTGACCTCCGTGGCATTGCATGACACAGGTGCACAGACCTACATGCAGACAGTACATTTATACACATAAATAAATAAATAATAAATAAATAAACAAATTACATACATTAGCTATTGAACAAACAAGAAGGACTCCAGCTGGTACTGATATCAGATCCTCACCTACAATGCTTAACACTCATAGTGCTGGAAGGTATTATGCATGCTACTGGAAGGAAAAAAAAATCATCAATCTCCTCTTCCAGTTGTCAATCCTGTGAACTATAATAACAGCAAGCCTGGAAAGATATGTCTACTAGTGTGATAGTGTCACAAATAGTATTGGAGTAACCAACCACTCTTTAATTGGATTTAAGGTCCTTTTCCTAAGATGGAACCCATATCCGACATTGATATCAGGCTTAGGAACCCGAGGCTTATGACAAGGAACATATCACATCATGTAGCATGTAGAGAAGAACCTAATACTAGTTTTCCACTAAATATTTGTATTAACTAAACTATTGTTATTCTCATTAATTAACATATCCCTCAACTCCCACAACTGGCCAATGAGCAGAAAACAAGATGCTACAGATTGCTTATTCCTGAATAGGATATCTATACCAAACTTCTTCTCCCCAAAGCTCAGTGATCATTGTGGAAGAGGTGTTGGAAAGATTGTAAGATCCAGAGGAGGTGGATGAACACGAGGAAACAGTTTTCGAGAGAGCTGGTCATTTACTCAAATAGACTTACAGCAGTGGTAACAGCATGTGCCAGTCCCATTGAAAGCTCAAACCAGAAGAAAAAAATCCCAGCATAGAAAGAAAGGTGGTAGTGGTTAAGAATCTCCAACACCACCTAAGGAAATTTTCTCAACAGATGGCTACTAGGATGGACAGAGACAGTCTCTTTCAAGAATTAAGAGTCCATTTTGGCAGGGAGGCATGGTGTCCCGGGCTGGAGCATCCTCCAATGAGCACAGGAAGTCAAGAGAGAGCAACTGGAGTCTGCAAGGCTTATTGAACTGACTAAGCCCATCATCCAGTGATATACTTCCTCCAGCATGTCCACACATTCTAGTATTTTTTTTTTTTCCTTTTTGCTTTTTGGTATTTTTGACGGAGGGTCTCCCTTTTAGTACCACCTGTCCTGGAACTCCCTCTGCAGACCAGGCTGGCCTTGAACTCACAGAGATCTGCCTACCTCTACCTCCTTGAGTGCTGGGATTAAAGGCACGTGCCACCACCACCATGCCCAGCTGTGGCCACACATTCTACCATCTCCCAAAACAGCACCACCAACTGTGGACAAAATGTCTGAATACTTGAAATCTATGGGTGTCATTCTCATTCAAACCACCACAGTACTCTTTAATTTCCTTTTCTTGCTTTATTGCCCTAGCAAGTGTTTCAAGCACTATATTGAATAGGAGTGGCAACAGGGGGCAGCCTTGCCAAGTTCCTACCTTTAAGGGGGATGCTTCTGACTTGTCTCCATTAAGGATGTGGGCTGTGGGTTTCTTGTATGTGGCTTTGATTACACTGAGAAATGATCCCTCCAATCTAATCCCTCTAGGACTTTAAGCATGAAGGGATGATGGATTTTGTTGAAGGCTTTTTAATGCATCCATTTAGATGATTGTGTGGTTTTTGTCTTTCAGTCCATTTATATGCTTTATGATATTCATTGATTTTTGTATATTGAACCAATCCCTGCATCTCTGGTATGAATCCAACTTGGTCATGATGGATGATCTTTTTGATGTGGATTTGTATATGGTTTGCAAGTATTTTGTTTAGAATTTTTGCATCTGTGTTCATTAATGAGATGGGTCTATAGTTCTCTGCTTTGGTTGTATCTTTTCCTGGTTTTGGTATTAGAGTGATGCTGACTTCATAGAAGGAATTTGGGAGATTTCCCTGTTTTTCTTTTTTTTTTTCCTTCTGAACAGTTTGAGTAATAATGGTAGTAAGTCTTTTTGAAATCTTTTATAGAATTATGCTGTGAAACTATATGGCCCTGGTCCCAGGTGGTTTCACAGCATAATTGGGAAGTTTCTTATTACATTTATTTGGGAGGTTTCTTATTACGTTTTCAATTTCTTCATATATTATGGGTCTGTTTAAGCTGTCAATCTCTTCTTCGTTAAGCTTTGGTGATTCCCAGGATTTCAGATATTCATCCATTTCTCTTAGGTTTTCAAACTTAGTGGAATATAGGTTTTTGAAGTATTCCTTTATGATTATCTGAAACTTTTTTGTTGTCTGTTGTGATATTTCCCGTTTCATCATGAATTCTATTGGTTTGAAGTTGTTCTTTATTTCTTTTGGTTAACTGGGCTAGAGGTCTGTCCATTTTGTTTTTTCGTTCAAAGAACCAACTTTTGCATTCATTAATTTTTTGAATTGTTTTCTTTGTTTCTATTTCATTGATTTCTGCTCTAATTTTTGTTATTTCTTCCTGTCTGTTGCATTAAGGGTTCATTGTTGTTGTCTCTCAAGTGCTTTTAGCTGCAGTGTTAGATCATTTATTTGTGCTCTTTGTTTGTTTGTTTGTTTTTTGTTCTTTTTTTGTTTTTGTTTTTTGCTGTTTTTTTAAATTTATTATTTTACTTTGTTTTGGTACAAGATTATGTTGCAAATAGAGTGCTCTTTTTTTATGTAGGCACATAGGTCTATAAACTTCTCTCTTAAGACTGCTTTTAAAGTATCCCATACGTTTTGTTGTATTGTCATTGTCGTTTAATTGCAGGAATGATTTTATTTCTTTCTTTATTTCTTCCTTAATCCATTAATTAATCAGGAGTGTGTTGTTTAGTCTCCATATCTTCTTGTACATAGTAGGACTTATCTTTATGTTGATGTTGAGCTTTATTGGGCTATGGTCTGATAGAATGTATGAAATTATTTCACTCTTTTTGTATTTGTTGAGGTTTTTCCTGTGTCCCAGTATGTGCTTGATTTTGGAGAATGTTCCATGGGGTTCTGAGTAGATAGTGTATTCTCAGAGTTTGGGGTAAAATATTTGGTAGATGTCTGTGAGGTCCATTTGGTGTATCGTATCGTTCAGTTCAGATGTCTCTCTGTTTATTCTTTGTCCAATTGACCTGTTCAAAGAGATCAGTGGGGTATTGACATCCCCTACTATGACTGTGCTGGGGTTAATCTGTGTCTTGTGGTACTGGGGAATTGTCTTTATAAAGTTCAGTGCACCAGAGTTTGGTCCATATATATTCACGATTTTGAAATCTTCGTGGTTCCTTTGAGAAAGATGTAATGGCCCTCTTTGTCTTTCCTGATTACTTCACTTTGAAGTCTGTTTTGTCTCATATTAAAATAACAACTCCTGCTTTCTTTTTAGTACCATTTGCTTGGAATATTTTTTCCATCCTTTCACCATAATTTGGTGTTTATTTCAGAGAGATAGGTTTCTGTTTCCTAATCCATTCTCCCAGTCTATGTATTTTGACTGGGGAGTTTAGTCCATTAATATTTAAGTTTATAATTGAAAGATGTGTGTTTCTGCCTTTCACTTTATTATCCATTTGCATTTTGGTCTAGGTTTCTACTTTCACATTTATGCTTTTATTAATTTCTCTTTCTAGGTGACTGGGGATAGTCCTCTCCTCTGTCCTTGAATTGCTTTAAATATTCTCTGGAGGATTGGTTTTCCAGACAGGTATTCTATCATCTTGTTTATTTCATCAAAGATTTTTCTCTCTCCTTCAACTATAATCAACATTTTTACTGAGTATAGTAACCTGGGTTGGTATCTATAGTCTTTTAGCACTGGGAGTACTTTGGTCCTTGTTATTCTTGCTTTCATAGTTTGAACTGAGAAGTCAGTTGTAATTCTGATGGGTTTCCCCTTATATGTAACTTATTTTTCTCTTGTGGCTTTCAGAATTTTGTCTTTGTTTTGTGCATCTAGAGGTTTAGGGGAGTTTCTTTTCTGATCTTGTCTATATGCAGTTCCACATGCTTTTTGTATTTGTTTGGGTTTTTTTTTTTTTTTTTTTTTTTTTTTTTGGAAAAATTTTATCTTTTATTCTGTTGAAGATATGATCAATACCATTCTTTTGTGATTTTCTCCTTTCTCTATCCCTATGATGTGGAGGTTTGATCTTTTCATAGTGTCCCACATTTCCCAGTTTCTCCACTTTTGTGTATTTTTAAATTTTTCATAATCTTTACTTGAGCTTTTTAGTTGTTCTGTGTTATCTTCCAGGTCTGATATTCTTTTTTTCTGCTTCCTCCATTCTACTTCTGAGGCTTTTTCCCATCCTTTCCTCTTGAGTAGATGAGTTTTTATTTCATTTTTCATTTCTTCCTTTGATTTCTTTAGTATTTCCACTTCCTTTTGGAGCTTCTCAGTCTCTTCCTGTAGCTCCTTGCTTTGCTGGTTAGTTTCCTTTTTTATTTCAGCATGGGATCTTCTCAGTGTTTTCACTTCCTTCAGGAGTTTGTCATTCTCTCCTTCTAGGTCCTTCTCATATTTCTCATTCTCTCTCCCCAGTTCTCTGGCTTGTTCTTTATCTTCTTTGATTTCTTTAAATATGTCTCCAATTGTTCTTCTAAGATCTGTGTCCTGGGTTACCTCTAGGGAGATCTCATCGTAGGAATCTTGTATAGGGTTAGTAGAGCTTGGTGTGCAATTATTCTTCGCTTTTCCCATGTTCTATTGTTGTGCTTTGGGCATGTGGGTTTCTTTTTGTTTGTATTTTGATGTGAATCTCAAATGTTTCTTCATTCTGTTGAATCCTTGCTTTACTTGCTTCCTTCAGATGCCTTCTTTGTTTTCTCCTTGTTTATGGAGTGTTGACTTGTCTAGGTGTCAGGTTTTCAATTTTGTTTATATATTGGAAGTCTAACTCACTCTTCCCTTTCTGTTTTGAAGGTTTGCCAAAAACCAGGTAGGTAACAAATCAGTTGGTACCCTTCTGAGCACTGTGCTCACTCTGCTTACTACCAACCAGCTCCCTCTACAATTCAGTTGTGGGAGGGGTGTGAATGCCTCCTTCAGCCCTTTCTGAGCACTGGAGTCCCACAGTGGCAACAGGCAGTCCCACATTTTATATAGGCTAGCAGGGCAACTCGCCCCAACAGCCACCCAAAACAATGATTCAATTATCCAACAATCCACCTGGCTGAAGTGCCTGGCCCCTACCTGGGCTTCGGGTGTTCAGGTACCCTGGAACTAAGCTCTGAGCACTGGAATCCCCATAGTAATTTATATGAAACACATTGAAAATCAAAGATTCCAGGCTGGGGAGAAAGTTTACTGCATAAAGGGTGGTTGCAAAAAACATGAAGTCCTGAGTTTGGATCTTTAGCCCCTTCTTAAAAAGCTGGGAAAGAGGCACATAGCTGAAACCCTAGTGCTGGAGGAGGGAAGACGGATGAGTCACTGGAGCTCACTGGCTAGCCAGTCTAATGGAGTTGTGAGCTTCGGGTTCACTGAGAGACCCTTTCTCAGAAAGTAACAGAGAGAATGATAAGAGAAGACAAGTGATTTCTGCACTCACAGGCATACACATCCATATGCAATACTATATTCCCACACAGTCCACAGAAACAGAGAAGAAAATCAAATGCCCCTTGATCAAGCAGGAGCAAGCTCTATCCTGAACCATAAATGGACAATTAAATACTGATAATAATTTAAGAGATAAGTTATAACACAATCTTTGTAAGCCTCTCTACTAGCATAAAGCTTAGATTAAGACCAATACTTTCTGTTCTCTTTATTTAAGAATACCTTGAGGGGCTGGAGAGATAGCCTAGTGTTTAAGAGCGCCGACTACTCTTTCAGAGGACCCAGGTTCGATTCCCAGCACCCACATAGCAGCTAAGAACTGTCTTTAACTCCAGTTCCAGGGGAATCCGACACCCTCTTCTGACCTCCACAGCATTGCAGGACATAGGTGCAAAAAACCTACATGCAGACAGTACATTCATACACATATAAAAATAAATAAAAATAAAAAAGAATACCTTGGAAGCAGGGGTAGTTAATAAAACTTACAGGGAAAAATATGCTTTCCCCCGGAAAAAATAGCTGTGTTTTAATACAAATATTCATTTCTAAGTAGACTAATTTGTAATAGCTGAAATAACCAGGAATTTGAATTTGGCAAAATCTCTAATTATGAAGAGCCAAAAGTAACTAGGCAATAAATGCAATCCGAATTAAGAATATACTGCTAGCTTAATAACAGGAATATGTGAGATTAAGGCTAGTCAGGTCTACATATCAAGTTTTATTTGGCTGGGAGACCATTCTTAAAAGAAAACAAGAATACACTGCAGGAAAGCATCTAAACAGGAAACTGTGGGTGCTGAAGAGATAGCTCAGTGGTTAAGAGCACCAACTGCTCTTGCAGAGGACCCATATTTGATTCCCAGCACCCACGTGGTGGCTAAGACCCTTCTTTAAGCCAGGCATGGTGCCACATGCCTTTAATCCTAGAACTAGGGAGGCAGAGGCAGGCTGATCTCTGTGAATTCAAGGCCAGCCTGGTCTACAGACTGAATTCCAGGCCACGTAGGAATACAGGGAGACCCTGTCTCAAAAAAAAAAAAAAGAAAAGAAAAAAAAAAAAAAAGAAAAGATAGGAGACCTTTCTTAGTTAACTACTCATAAATATTTTCCTTTTGCAAGTTTATTATTAGATTATGACTTGGATCCTAAGATCCAATGTTAACAAGCTGTATTTGAAAGATAAATTTTTGTCTGTCATGTTTATTTTTATTATTATTTGTTGACTTTATTTGTTGGACATTTTCTTACATATATATATATATATATATTTCACATGTTAACAATCCATTCACACTTAATCTTTTTGTGATCTCATGAGTAAAAGAAAGACATCAGTCTGACTCTCATTCAGAAGTCATCTAGAAAGCTTAGAAACACTCCCTGACCTGCACAGGTTTGAGTATGAAGGAGGAATGCAGTGGAACTGAAGTCCTCCATACAGATGTCTTCTTTCTCTGATGCAGCGAGCCTCATCCTAATGATAGCACTTTGAAGCCAGCAAAATATGGAAAGAATAAAAATGTATTTTTTGTTCTGAATTTAAAGAAAAAGAATATTGATGTTTCCAGACACAAATGCCTGGACAAAAATGACCCTATTGACCGTAATTGAATGTGTGCAGACCTCTGATGCAATGTTTATGTGGTATCTGGCAAAGGAGAGCTCTGTGCTGATCTGGATTGAGTTTCATAATAATATAAAACACTTTATGTTGTCCAACTGTTTCAATTATAAAGTTTTACAGATGACATGCAAATCTTAGTTTCTCTCTCTCTCTCTCTCTCTCTCTCTCTCTCTCTCTCTCTCTCTCCTCTCTCTCTCTTTCTTTCTTTCTCCTTCTTGATGTGAAAGATCAGATCATTAGAAACAGACTGATGACATTTTGGATTCATGCCCCAGAATTCCCTCTGCTCACCCCCATCTGCACAATGTTTCTGGAGAGATAATTTATGAAGGAAATTGGATTCACTGTTTGCACACAGCAACATATTAGCTGGTGGCTGTGTGTGTCCAATTAACTCTCTTAACAATATGGGTGAACTGGGGTTTTTGGATTAGATTCACAGCCAATTATAATTGTTTTGGTTGACTACCCCTTCATGTAACCTTATTTACAGTTAAGAAAACTGGATTGAAAAATATTTCCTAGTGTGGAACAAAAAAAAGCCTGGGGAAAATTGGAAGAACAATTTATTTTCTGTATATCATGAAAATGTGACCTCTTATTTATGCTTAGGCATAAATGAAAAAAATCTTTTTTTTTCAGAAATGAAAATAAAAATGTCAGACAGAAAGCATTTTGAAGATGGCTCATTATCACCCTTATTGTTCATGTCTCTACTTCATCATAAAAGGAAAGAAGAAACAGTGTTTGAGACTAGTATATCTGACTTCAAAAGTCAGCCATCCTGTTTGTGAGTCATAACCTAGTGAACTTGATGCCCTCCATCTAGACAGTGGAAACAATAAGCTGGTTTCCACAGCAATCAGATGAAGGAATAGACACGATGTGCTCTAAAAAGCAACAATTATGACAATAGTTATCAAACATTATTGAGTAATAGACATTTCTTTTCATGTTATTCTAAACAATACTGCAAAAATTCATATGTTTATGTTGTCTTTGGGGACATTTTAATAAATTATTGTTACTTAATCCTTCTCCATCTTCCTACTTTACTAAAGTGCTATAGATATGAGTAAGATTTCTAAAAGCAATGAGGAGGTCCATGATGCTGGACTGGAAATGTCATTGAAATTAGATGT
This sequence comes from Rhizomys pruinosus, assembly GCA_009823505.1. NCBI lineage: Eukaryota > Metazoa > Chordata > Mammalia > Rodentia > Spalacidae > Rhizomys > Rhizomys pruinosus. Next base: position 296,295 of record VZQC01006876.1, read on the forward strand.
GACATCAGAACAATTGTATCTCTTAAAAAGCAAAGGCAATGCTAAGTTGATGAGCAACTCACCCCCAGGGCCAGCTTCACAATGCCAGTTTCATTATTAACTGTTTGTGTTTAAGTTGACAGATGAGGAAACATCATTTACTCTTTAGCTTTCTCACAAAGAGCAGACATACCTTGCCAGAGAGAGCCACAGAGGAAATGGCCAGGAATGCTCAGGAAGGAGAGAACAGGTAAAACAGACAAGTGCAATTGCAAGCAGCTCTTATGGCCATCAGTCACATAAGCAAAATGCCAGATCTGAAATTTTTTTTTTAATTTTTTTTTAATTTTATTTATTTCTGTATGTGTATCAATGTACTGTCTGTGTGCAGGTCTGTGCACCCGTGTCGTGCAACGCCGCGGAGATCAGAAGAGGGTGTCGGATTCCCCTGGAACTGGAGTTCTCCTGGAGTAGGAGTTTCAGACGGTTCTCGGCCGCCATGTGGGTGCTGGGGATCGAACCCGGGTCCTCTGTAAGAGCGGTCGGCGCTCTTAACCGCTAGGCCATCTCTCCAGCCCCCAGATCTGAAATTTTAAGTTATGTTTTACTGAGATGCCAGCAGTCTGAGAAGTATCAGGTTTGTTTCCTAAAAATCTCCTTTACCATCTCTTCTTTAGCTTGGTGATTATATATAGAGGGAAACACAGATGATCATTTCAAAGTTTAGGTTTGCCCTTCTAGTCAGGTGGCCAGATTTCTTGCTGAAGAGATTGGGCTTGGGACTTTTCTTCTTATCACTGGCATTCTGTAGCAGATGTAGGGTTTGGAAACACCATTGTCACTGAATCTTCTTGCATTCCTCCTGAGTCTGGTATCTGGTTGACTCTTGGGTTTGTGGCCATACATGGTCAAGTAGATGGTATCTTCAGCAATAAGGGCTTACCATCAAGTTCTAAAGGCTAACCAAGAGAATGTCAATCTATTGTATTTGGGGGATTTAGGATACCACCTGGCCAAAACTCCAAACAAAAGAAGCTATACAGTCCTCACAGTGGCTTGTTTTTGTTGTAGCATGCAATATATATATATATNAACTTATGTTCTTGTATATATGTATATATTTCAGGGAGCTTCTACAGTAGTAGATTTCCATGTGACTTTTTCAATGGGTCACTAGTGCTTTTTATCACTCCCCCTATTCCTTCCTCTGACTTTCTCTCTTATATTCCTACCCATTTAATCTTCTCTGTTCCATTATCCCCTTTACCTCTTCATATTAATTCCCACAGCTTCTTACTAATTTTCTGACCTCTATGGATTTTGCAAATGAAAGACACACATCTAAAATTCAAACCTAGGAAGCAGCCACTTATTAAACATATGATGTCAAGCTTTACGGATTGGGGTTATCTCACTCAGAATAATTATTTCTAGTTCCCTCAATTTCTTACAAATTTCATTTCTCTTAACAGATGAATAATATTCCATTGTAAATGTATCACATTTTTATCATTTATTCTTCAGTTTAAGTATATTTATGTTCTTTCTAGTAATGAATATGAGTGTGAAAAAATTCTATATATTAGGATACAGAGTCCTTTGAATAGATCTCTTTAGTGCTTTATCTGAATCATGTAGTATATCTATTTCTAGATTTTGGAGGAAAATTCACATGGATTTCCAGATTGGATGTTCAGTTAACATGGCCAGAATCAGTGAATCTGTATTTTCCTTTCTGCAAACCCATGCCAGTATTTACTGTCATTTCTTTCTTTGATGTTGGCTACTCTGATTATGATATGATGAAATCTCAGAGTAGTTTTAATTTTCATTTTCCTGATGGTTTAGAGTATTAAATTATTTTTGAAATATTATCATAGCTGTTTGTATTTCATCTTTTAAGAATGGGCTGCAGGAGGTTGCCAAAGGAGAAGTGGGTATAAAGGAAAATTATGTCTAAAACACATAAAGATTCAATAAAAATGTTATAAAATATTTTTAAAGAATTATTTTTTTTTGGCAGGGCATGATAAACAGTCCTCCAGTCTCAGAACTTGAAGGTGGAGGCAGGTAAATCTCTGTGAGTTCAAGGTCAGCCTGGTCTACACAGTGGGTTCCAGGCCAGCTGGGGCAATAGGGAGACCCCATTTCAAAAAAAATGTTTTCTTTACAATTTAATTTCTCAATTTTAATGGGGCTGTTTTCTTGCTCTTTACATTTTTCAGTTCTTCATATAATCTAGGCATTTCTCTCAGATGTGTTACCTGTAATGACATTTCTTTTCCATTCTGTAGGCCGTCTCTTCACTTGAAAGATGATAACTTTTGATCTACAAAAGTTTTCTTTTTAACTTTCATGAGGCTCTATTTCTGCCAATTGTTCGTCTTAATGCCTGCTATCAGAATCTTGTTCAAAAGGTCCTTTTCCTGTGCCTATAGGTTCTAGTGTATTGCCCCCATTCTTCTCTGTTAGATTCAGGGTACTGGGTCTTATTTTGAAGTCCTTGAAGCATTTGGAGTTATGTTTTATGCAGGGGGAGTGATAAAGTTCTAGTTTCTTTCTTCTACATTCAGAGATCCAGTCTGATCAGCACCATTTTTTGAATATGCTGTATTTTCTGCAATATACAATTTTGACATTTTTTACTAATTAGCTGGCAATCTAGTCTATTGATAAATGTGTTTATTTTGATCTCTGTACTGTTTTGATTAGTAGTTAAGTTCAAATCAGAGATGGTAAAGCTTTCAGCAGTGGCCTTATTATTCTGGATTGATTTAGGATTTGCAACAGTTTGCTTCCTCATAAATTTAGAGATGCGTTTTCCAATTTCTGTGAAGAATTTTGTTGAAATTTGGTGGAGATTGTGACGAATCTGTCTGTAGATTGCTTTTTTGTAGGACGGACATTTTGGACTATCAATCCTACCAATCCGTGAGCATGGGAGGTTTTCTATCTTCTGGTATCCTCTTTAATTTATTTCTTCAGTGTCTTTTAATTCTCATTGGACAATCTTACTTGGTAAGATTTACTACAAAATTTTTATGAGGATGTTGTGAATAAGCAAAGTGAAAATTATGTAAATAGTTTTCCTGTTGGTTGTTGTGTTTTCTCTGACTTGAAATACTCTCTCCTAGAGGGAGGATGAGGCTTATAAAACTCAGGAATCTCATGAAATTTTGAGGATTCACCCACTCCTCCCCAAGGAGACACGGGGAGTTGGGGAGAGGAGACTGGTTCTGCAATCCTGCCACCTACAAGTCAGGCAGGGAGCTCTAGCAATGCAGCTCTCCTGGATCATTACCCAACCTGGGATGGGCTTTTGGGGTTGCATCTGCAAAAGAGTCACCCATGCATCTGTATGGAAACACAATTTATTCAGTGGTTCGTCAGTCTAATCCTCCTCCTCATCATCTGTCTATCTATCATCTATCTATTCACCCATTTATCTTGCATAATTTATGAAAGAAAATTAAATGAATTTTCATCTTACACTATCAGGTGTCAACTTACTTACAGTATCCTCTAGTGGGTCTCAACTTCTAGGAAACTTTCAGGTTGAACATAATGATTTAATTTGGTTTCCTTGGACCTGTTGGTATAGAAATTAGCCTTGATTATATGGACTCTCATGTTCATGAACTGAAGTAATTGTAGCAAATAAATTCTATATGTAAATATAATGTAACTCTTGCAGTGGATCCAACATTTCTTGTTTGCTTCACATTAGATAAACTATCATCCATAGGGCCAGTAGAGAGGTCTATTTTATAGCCGACAGTGGTTTGCAGAATGGCTTCAATGGTTTTATTTGACCCCTCCATGCAAACATCTGTGCAGAACATAAAATTATTAGACCAGAAATCTCAAGACATGAGGAAGCAATGTTCTGTACTCTATGTTAGGGCTAAGCACAGAACTGGAACCACTGCATTTGGTGGTTCAATTAATATAACTATAAGTTCAATTAATAAACTTTCCATGAAGTTCTTGACTTGTTAGAGCTATTAGCAGGTATTAGCCTTGAAAAAAATGGCACAAGTAGATCATGATTACATTCTCACCTACATCTTGTAATCCTGTTACTTACCAACTTTAAAGTATAAGTACAGTAGGATTATATCATGTTACAGACATTGTCGCCAAAAATAGAGTTAAAATATCTCAGCAAACCACATTTCTCTAGAGTTGACAATTTCATTATTTAACATTCCTATAAAAACCTTAGTATTCTTCCTTTGAGGAAAACAAAACAAAATGCAGAAAATCCATGGGTATTCCAGAAACTAACAGCTTCACCACAGCATAGCTTCGACAGGAGGAAAGCAAATAACAAAAGCCATGGCCAATGCTGCCATGTTCTTGTGAAAAATAAATTCTTATTTCTCTGAAAATAGATGGCATTCTAATGGTTGTTTTAAAAAACAAATAGTAATTTAAGCCTTACTGAACAGCCATAAATTAAAGTGGCACTAACCTTAGGCCATTCTAGGAATACATGAAATAAAATGAGAATGGATCTTAATCTTATATGTGTCTTGAATTGAAATTAAAATAGGCCAACTCTTAAAAAGAAAGTCAAGAATCAAACCTTGTGCCTGGTGGATGTAACCTTGTCTAGAGAGAGTCTTGCTGTGAATGTGTCATTTATATGATTATTTTATAGATGATGGATTTAAAATTAAAACCTAAAAGTACCGAAGAGAAAAATAAAGTAGAGGAAAATCTCAGGCTGAAGGAACAGGAACAATTCTGAATACAGATGAAGAGTGTGAGGGTAATTGTTTAAGTGCAGCAAAAAGGCAAAAACCTCTCAGTATTTTTCTCCACATCAGGGAAAATCCTTACAACGAACTGGATAGGTATTTTGGATTGTCATATGTTCATCTGAATATTTTTATTGGTGGATACAGTTTTCTAACTCTTTGTGTAGCCTGAAGCTTCTATTCAGTGATCTCACATTGACAATAACTACTCTGAATTCTAAGCATGTACTTATGCAAGTATTTCTACTTATTGATGTTTTGCTCAGTTCATCCACAAGTTTCCATTAGTGCCTGCCTCTTTATAGTTCTTTATGTGATTTTCATCATTATATTACTTATGATTTAGGATAAGCATACAACTTCTCAATAAACTATGAAATTTGACAATCAATGGAGTATTCTTAGTAATTACTCCAAAGAAACTATGTATTAGTCATGGATATCCCTAGACAAACCCGATTATGTACTGTCACACCTTATAAGATTTTGATTTTCTATGGCTAGATATGTGGCAACTTTAAACTACAATATTTACATTTATCTCTTAATTACTAGTTATGGTGTAGAAGCTTAATTACAATTAAGTATACATGTAATAAACGATTGAACCTCAGATAGTAAATCCTTTAGAATGTGGGGCCTAGTAGAAGGTACATAAGACACTGGCGATATGTCCTTCACGGGGATTGTGGAAACTGAGCCTGTGGTATTAAATTTTTTTTCTCATAAGGTGAGTGGTCATGCTCATTATTTTTCCCAACATGATGATAGATTAAACTTTTTGAATCTCAAAGAAATATGAGACCTTCAAAATCATGAATCCAAATAAACTTCTTATTTTTACATGTTGTTTATATCAGGTATGTTGTTATGATAGCTAGAAGCTTGAGAAAGATGATTTGTGATATGTGTGACTTGGACCTTGATACAATATTTCTCACTCACTATGAAAGAATTCAAGACTGGTGCTGTAAAGCTAGGCAGCTATGGATGGGTGGAAAGGTCGCAGACCCTAGAGTAACCCTACTGTTGCATTTTCCTAAATCAATGTGTTTTCTTTTTTATTAAATAGATCAAATTTATTTCCTTTATTTATCATAATGGCAATTCAATAACTGATACAGTTTCAGGGAATATAAACTCAATGTGTTTTCTAACTGTATTCTTAGTACTTATTCTTATGCCCATAAGTACGTGTAAATCTCAGCCTCATCAAAGAAGCTTCTTTTGCAACAGATGAAGGCAATTATAGAGATCTACAACTAGTCAAAATCCAGAGACCAAGTGACCATGGGACATGGAGCCCTAACTGATACATCTGCAATGCCACTGCTACACCTAAGGTTAGATAACATCAGGAAAGAGGGGATGGAAAGATTGTAAGAGCTGGAGGACTAGGACACATGTTGTGAGACACCACAAAGATGCTGAACCTATGAAATCACAACGTGATTGATTTAAAAAGACCTGTACAATGACCAAACCACCAGACATCACGAGGTGGATGGAGGGAATTTCCCAAGACCACACCCCAAGATGAAAAGCTATAGGCAGGCCGGGCGTGGTGGTGTATGCCTTTAATCCTAGCACTCGGGAGGCAGAGGCAGGTAGATCTTTTTGAGTTCAAGGCTAGCCTGGTCTACAGAGAGAGTTCCAGGACAGCTGGGACTACAGGGAGATCCTGTCTCAAAAAAAAAAAAAGAAAAAGAAAAAGAAAAAAAGAAAAGCTATAGGCAATCAATGGCTGTTGAGAGAGGGAGAGTTTCCTCCTGGTATGACCTCCCTAATAGGTTATCCAGTCCCAGTGGTAAGACCCGAAACAGGATATGAGCAACACTTACGTGATTCAGTAGGTACACAATTATGTATGTGATAACAGTGATTATAGAAGAAGAGGTTATGAATTTGAGAGTGGGGAAGACAGGAAGTTGTTGGTCTATGAGGAATGAAGGGTGTAAATAATTTCAATAAAGTACTCTTGTTTAAAATCCTCTAAAATCAAAATAAATACATAAAAATGAAATAACTTTGAGAAATAAAAACATACATATTGATATATTGGTCTTATCTTTAAATATTCTGCTATGAGTGTTCATGTGTGTATTTGGAAATTCAGGACTTTCAAGTGCTTTTCATTGTAATTTTGATGTCTAGCCAAAATTGCAGATAGTATTCATGATAGATATTTGTAAAACATTCTTTAGATAAAAACACTTAGTCTGTTTGTAAAGAGGTCAAATGGAGTGGAACAATGCTACATAATTACAGAATATTAAAATATCATGTCAGAATTCCCACATTATTAAGTATTCTCACTTTAGAATGGATTCTTATAGACTGAATAGTGAAAACCCTCCTGGACAAAAAAAAAAAAAAAAAAACATAGATGATGTCTGAATGTCAAATTTTCCCAAATATTTATGCATCAAAGGCTTGATCTTGATCCCAAAGTATCAGTGTTTGGGGGGTGTGGAATTTATAAGGTGAATAGATCATGGAGCTATGACATCATCAGTGGATCTTCATGAGCTGATTCATTTCCATGTCATCACTGGAAGTTAGTGGAAATACCTTTAGGCTTAGTGAGAGGAAGTACATCAGTGAAAGTTTATACTAAAGGTTATAACTTATCACTTGACAATTCATATTATTTCTCTTTCTGTACCTTTCTCTCTCTGTCTCTCTCTCTCTTTACCCCTTCTACTTAGCATGAGATGAGATACTTTATTCTATCATGTGCAATTTTCTAGAATGTTCTGCCTCACTCCAGACCTGGATGCATGGAGAGAATTAACCATAGATTAAAAGTTATGTAGCCATCAAAGTAAACTCATCATCTTTATACGCTGTTCATCTCAGTTATTTTTCACAGAAATAGGAAACAATGATCCAATTCACCCTTCTCTCTAAATACTCACTAAAATCTCATTGAATTATACTAGATTTCCATTAATAATTTTAATTTAAAACATAATAGTAGTTACAGTTCCAAAATGGCTTTGCAAATGCAATAATTAAGTTCTTTTTTAAAATTTACTTATTTTCTATGTGTATGACTGCACTGTCTGCATGTAGGTTTGTGCACCCGTGTCGTGCAATGCCACGGAGATCAGAAGAGGGTGTCGGATTCCCCTGGAACTGGAGTTACAGACGGTTCTCAGCCGCCATGTGGGTGCTGGGGATCGAACCCGGGTCCTCTGCAAGAGCAGTCGGCCCTCTTAACTGCTAGGCTATCTCTCCAGCCCCAATAATTAAGTTCTTATATCCTTAGTAAATCATCTTATTGTCCCATAACAGTATATCTTTACCATTACTCCTCAAGTTAGTCTAGAGAAATGACTATTTTCATTGATGGTTGCTGTCAGAAACCATAATGTGAACACCATAATTTAAAGTTCTTTCACATTTCCCCAAAGCTAGTTGCTTAAAGTTGAATATTTGGCTATTCAACTTTCATGATCTAATCATTATTCTTTTTTTCCAGTTACTCCTCCTACCCTGCCTACCCCAATATAGAATCTAGACACAAAGAATGAAAGAATTGCTGACCCAGGTTTCTTTGCACTTCTGTAAATGAAACCCTTTTCAATTAAGCCCCAGTTATTTTTAACCACAGCACACATAACACCTATGTTCCCATACTGTCTTTGTTCCTTCACATATGTTTGATCCATGGGATAAGACTTGCAAATGCAAAAGTGCATTTCATTTTGTTTATATAATCAGTAACAAGGGCAGATCTGGGGTGTAGTGAGTTTCCTAAATAACTGAATACATGAAAGAATGAAGAAACATTGGTTTGGCTACACTATTGATAAAAGCAAAAATACGTAATTAAATAATTCAGATCAAAGAGAAAATATTGTCTGCATACTGATGAAGGCAAGATAAAGTTGTTATATATAAACTGATAATGCTGGTGATTTTATACAATTAGAGGTACTTTTTCCTTCTTTTATTAGGAGAGCAAATGTTTTGAGAAAAGTGATTTGCCATTCAAAAGGCAATTTATTTGCTGAAAAAGGTTTTGTTGGAATAAGTGGTGGAAAGCTGCTGCTTAACACTTACTGAGAGAGAAGACAGGAAGGAATCTGGTTGCTGGATTTCATCAACTAGCTGCACCTATTAGAAAACAGGTAGGATTGTTAAACTCATATTTTCTCATCTCTGAAATGGTAATAAAACACCTGCTTTCATTTGTCTATATTATAAGTGAAGTGATCACATTAGTTTAGCACATGTTATGTGTAAATCATTTATTTTTCCCTCTTCTTTCTCTAAGATAAGTAGAGAGCAAAGCCAATCTGTGAAAAGTAAAAACAAAACTAAAAACAAAACAAAAACTCTGATGGGTTCCTTTATATGCTGTGATTATGTTGCTAAACTAAAGTTCTTCTACTATACCCAAGGTTGTACTATTAAGTCAAGCAAAGGACAATTTTAAAGACAGAATTTGTCAGAATTTGACATAAAATTTTGTGTTAATGTTGTGTAAGCTTCAAAATAAATATGCCAACATAATCAACCGATCTATCCCTCGATTGAAGATAATGTTTTAATCTTCCTTTATTATATTCATTGGTTGGTCACTGAGAGGAGATCTTTGCTATGTAAGACAATATATAAGGCCTTGGAGTCACAGCTTTGTTTCCTTAAAGTACATGAAATGGGAACTACAGAATTCTGAGTCTTCTCAAAAGATAAAAATGAAAATATAACTGTCTTTTTTATTAGAAATCCAAGGAAAAGCAAAACTATGAGATGAAATGACTCCATGGTTCTGTAAATAACCTAGGGCTCCTGTAACACAGTATCAGATGACAATGTCACTTAAGTAGAAATTCATTTTCCTTTGTTCAGAGGCCAAGACCTGGCTGCTGACAAGGGCTGGCTCCTTCTGGGGACCATGAGCAAAGAATGGATTCCAGGCTACTCTTTGCCTTGTGGCTAGTTGTCTTTTCACTGTCTTCATACCCTCTTCCCTCTGGGCACCTATCTGCGTACATAATCTATTATAAGGACAGTAAGCATGTGTTTAAATCTTATCTTAACCACCTCATCTTTTTTTTTTTTTGAGCTGTGTTAATTTATTGGCATCATCAATTTATGAACAGGTATTGCTTTTTTCTCCATGAGGTTGTGGCTGATTTCAATTTGTCAAAGCAGGTGTCCACATATCTTCACCATCAAGACACAGCACTGCAAGCTTCAGTCAGGGTCATTTACTCCTTCTTCACCTTTACAATCTTTATGCTGCTGCCAGAAGTCTTCTCGGCATTTGCTTTGAATTCTGTCTTCAGGGCATCCCTCACTGCTTTTGCACAGATCTGGGAGAACCGGATATAGCTGACTCCAGCTTGTCGCCAATAGGCCACCATGGTGTGCAAGGGTCTTCACAAAATCGGCTCCGCGGGGTCTCAACCACCTCATCTTAACCTAATTATACTTGACCTATACATACTCTATCTGCAAATATGGATGTGTTTTGACTTTCTGGCACTAAAACTTCAACCTGGGTTGATGGTCCATGCTATTTTTTACATAGTTTGAAGATACCAGCAAATGCTGCTGTTAGAGTTTTATTTCTTGGTGTGAGTTTTTGCCAAGTAAATTCATATTTGTGAATATAAATTTCCTTAGACTTTAACTTGTGCTAAAGGAGATTTTATCCTTGTGTAACACTTAAAAATTAATTTCAGGAATTACTCCATTCGATTGTATGATTATAGCCACAATGTAAAATAAAATGGGTTTATTAGAAGACACTTTATCTGTATAAAGTATGAAGATGGGAAACAAATTCCTCAAGTGGATCACTAGGACTATTGATACTTAGGAATATTTCCCCATCCATACATTGATTCCTACATTTTTATGTTCAGAATTCAGAAGGCATTATATACTATGATTATTTTCCATATAAATTGGCATAATTATACTTACAAAGCTCTTAGGACAGTAATCAAAAACCACACTTAGATGGTATGGCAAATTTAATTGATGACCAAGGTGAATAGATACTCTTTCCAGGATGGAAGGAATGTAATGCTAATCAATTAGCCATCAAAGGAATGGCTTTTCTCCCTGAGGGGTGCTATCAGTGGCAAATACTCAGAAACAGATGCTCACCATTTGCTTCTTTTGGAGACTAGAATATTTTATAAATAATTACATCATGTTGGATGAGTTTAAGATAATGTTGTTAAGTCTGTGCAGAATACACATTCTTAACATTTAAGCTCCCCATCTACACAGCCTTCACATCAGCATTAGTGAGACAGAGCAGGTAAAATGAATTGTTTACTTGATTATTGTGTTTTTTTTTAATCAACAGTAGATGCTTCCAGTGGACATAAGCTTGTGCTAACATCATCTTGCGTTTCTTTTTTTTAATTAATTTTTATTTATTTCTGTATGTGTATGAATGTACTGTCTGCATGCAAGTCTGCGCACCCTTGTCGTGCAACACCGCGGAGGTCAGAAGAGGGTGTCGGATTCCCCTGGAACTGGAGTTCTCCTGGAATTGGAGTTTCGGACGGTTCTCAGCCGCCATGTGGGTGCTGGGGATCGAACCCGGGTCCTCTGTAAGAGCAGTCGGCGCTCTTAACGGCTAGGCCATCTCTCCAGCCTCTCATCTCGCGTTTCTTACCTGTTCTAGTAGCTACATTATAGGCTTCTCCAAATTGCCTTGTCTGTGATTGTCTTCATTTTGTCCTTGTAATTCCCTGAATAACAGTCAAGATATTCATTCCATGAGTTCATAATCCAAATCTCCAGTCATTTTGTTTTGTCAATAGTATATTGCAATTCATTCTACTTAAGAATTTCCAATTGGAAGTATTTTCCCTTTACTGCCATCTTGTGGTGTCACATTTGTGGGTAAATAATGCATCTACGATTCATCCTTACCTCATCTTAGTCCTTAAATACACCTATGAATCAAGCTCATTATTTTACTTTCTAGCAGATAGCCCTAAGTATTAACAGAGCAGAGATACTGCAGCAAAATGGTAGATATACATGTATTTCAGTTATGTAATTTGTAGCATACTCCTGGCAGATCTTGAAATACCATTTATTTTTTTTCAAAATTTATTTAATGTCTTTGAGTGCTTTGCCAGAAAAGGCATCAGACACCCTGAAACTGGAGGTAGGGGAGGTTGGCAAAGTTCCTTGTGACTGCTGGGACTCTGACCTGAGTCCTTTGCAAAAGCAGCTAGTGTTCTTAACTTATAAGCCAGCTTTCTAGTTCTTGAATTACCATTTCTACGTACTGATGTCCAAGCTTGTGAATTGATGGGTCAAAAAGAAATATGTTCATAACAAATAATTATGACTACACGGTTACATGAGGACATTACCTGAGCTGGACAGCTTCATTTGTGAACTTGACACAGATTCAGGGAACCTCAATTGAGGGATTCCCTCCATTGGATTGGACTGTGTTCATATCTGTAGGACATTTTGTTGATTGTTGAGGGATGTGGGAGGGCCCAGTCCATTGTGAGTGATGTCACCCCTGGGAAGGTGGTACTGTGTTGTATAAGAAAGAAGGCTCAACACAGGCTAGGAGAACAAGCAAGTAAGCAGCATATCCCCATGGTCTGTGTTCTACATTCCTGTCTTGTCTTCATTATTGATGAACTCTGACATGGGAGAGGTAAGATGAACCTTTTCTCCCAAGTTTATTTTGTCACCACAATAGAGAAGGGAACTAGAACAAATTTGGTACCAGAAAATGTTATATACTGGGCCTGTCCATATGTGTCTGGGAAGATGGTAGAAGTTTTTGAAGCTTTGAACTGGAAAAGGGCTTGAAGCTTAGTGAGCTGTCTGTTAGAACTATGAAGATAATGTTGAAAGAAGTGTATACAGTGGAAGCATGGCTTGTGAAGCTTCAAAGAGAAGAAAGGGCTCTATGAGGTCTGTTTGTGTAATATTTTTGGAATTAATAATTTTTGGCAGTGAAACTTTCTGTTTTACTCGGATAATCAATGCTGGTCAGCTAGGACTAAAAAATCAGCTGCAGCAAGAGATCAGAATGATTGAGTGAAATCTGGGCAGTATTTCCTGAGGCTTCACACCAAATAGCTGTGGTACAGAGGAGAGCACAGGACTCCATCTCAATCTAGAAGCAGAACTTAGTAATATGTACAAGTCTCCTGCATGGTGATGGTTTTGAAGGGGTTCTTGAGAGCATCTGAGGATTGGCGCTGTAAGAAGCCAGGAAAGGGCATTGGTGAAGATGTAGCTTCAGCTGTAGTGAAGAATCCCAGGACTGTCAGGTTCATGGAATCTGAAGCTTTGCACCTTGAGAAGCCAGGAGAGGCAACTGGTGAAGATGCAACCTCTGTTTCAGTAAAGATCCCAGCAGAGGGAGATGTCAGGACCATGGGATGACCACCAAAGGCAGTGGCAGGTGTGGAGTAGAGCTGACCTGTGCCTGAGACAATTGCATTTGCTGCCAACAGCAGAGTCACAGATGTGGAATTGCCCTTGCCATTTAGAGCCAGAGACTATGAGTGGAAGCAGATGACCAGTACTGTGCTACATTACTGGACTTTGGTTTTACTTTAGTATGCCAATTCTTCCCATCTTCCCATTTGAAATAAGACACCTTATAACTTGTTGTTGTTGTTTTGCATTTTCCAGGATCCCACAGCTAAGAGACTTTAAAAGAGATCTTGAGATTTTCAAGCACAATTTTTAAGGAATATGGGACTTCTAAAATTATGTTGTTTTATCATTTAATTTTAATATTAACAGAATATCTGGGGAAGGGAAAGGTTATGATTAATAGTGATATGTTTGTGTGTCAAGTTGACAAGTACTCAATTGTGCTGAATAGCTTCAGTTGTAAACTTTACACACCTGGATAAAGGGAACCTCAATATCACCTCCTATGAATTGGCTTCTCACCAAGTCTGTAGCCATTTTCTTGATTGTTGAGTGATGTGGGAGGGCCTATCCCACTGTGGGTAATGCTCTCTGTGGGCACCTGGTCCTGTATTTTATAAGAAAGCAGGTAAGCACAAGCCAGGAAAGCAAGCATGGTCTGTGCTCCAGGTTCTTGCCCTGACTTCCCTCAGTGATGAACTGTGATCTAAGAGATGCAAGATAAAATAAATCCTTTGCTCTACTAGTTGGTTTTGTTCAGTGTTTTGAATGACAGCAATAGGAAATAATTAAGTCAGAGAAATACAAAGTACCTCAATTTTATTGTTTTCCTGGAACTGTTCATGAATACCAAGGTGTCTTCATTTCTAAAGGTAAATATGATATCAAAGAGTGTATCTGGACATGCAGTGGAAACTGCCTCCAATACTGATAAGGAATTGTCTTCATGATCCTCTACGGTTTACTTGAGTCAGCTGATAAGAGGTTGAAGTAATTTTCCTTTTAAGTTCGATTTCTTTGATTTAAGAATACTATGCAATGTATTTAGATTATATTCATTCCTCCTCCCATCTGCTCCCTCACCTACCACCCTACCCTTGATTTCATGTATTCTATTAGCAAATGAAAAATCCCATCCATCTTACATAACACCTCTGAGCTGGGTGCCAAAGAAATCATATCTCAGAGTATCCGTGCTACAATTCTTGGACACAAATGTGAAATGTAAGAGCCTACTGCTTTTTGTTTGTGGTTTTGGTTCAGAATATCCCCAGGTTTCCTGGAATGGGATTTTCAGCATTATTTACTCTAACGCTTACACACTGCTTACTAATGTCAAGTCGGGATTTCCTCTTAGTAGACAGAAACCTTGGATTTCTTCATGAAAATCAGTTGTTTGAAGCCCTTATATGCAGGTAATACTTTGGTTATTTATAGGCCTCGCTCAGCACAATGACCCTGATGTGGGCCAAGATATGATCTAATAGGTTGACTCTCCACAGAATTTTACTGCGGGTAAAAGCAAAAGCTAAGTCTTCACAGCAGGCAGTAGTTGCCTCACAGACCTCCAATCCAAGATTCCCTGAGCTGTAATTGGGAAGTTGAAGGCAATTCCACTTAAACATTACTGATTTAGATGACTGTCCTCTAGTTTATTTTCTGAAATAGGTTGACTTCTAAGATTGCTAAAGCTATTGGCCCTGTGCCTTCCGGTATTTCACCACCATATTGGCTTTCCAATTCTTTTCTTTCTTACTTCCCAAGTCCCAAGTTAAGAATTTTGAGGTCAATACAGAAGCATTTATAGTAAGGAAAATATTCATCTTGTGGGATAAAGTTTCCTACATGACCCATTACATACATTCAGTTATCCAGGCACACCATCTCCATTTTCAGGTTGAAGTAATTTCATGAACTGATTAAGTAAATCAAGCCATCATGTAACACAGGCTAGTTTCAAACTCTCTATTAGCCAGGGATTATCTTGAATTCCTGATCCTCCTGCCTCCTTCTAACAAGTACTAAGATTATAGCCATGTGCCATTACGCCCTATTTATGTGTTTCTGTGGGTTGGACCTAACATCTTGTTAGGAAAGGAAAGCACTCTACCAGCTGAACCACATCCCCAACCATGAAGTAATATTGTTAAACATAAGATGTGCTGTGTGTAAGATGAGGAGCAGACTGGCTTCTTGAAATGGAAGAAACAACAATTTGTGCTTTATTTGCCAGAATGTACCCTGCAATACCCAAAATTGTAAACTTCTAAAAACTCCATTCTCCTTTCAAGTTTCTAGTCTGTGGAAGGGCTTACTTTCTAGTCTGAAGCTCATGAGGCTGGTAATAGCTTCCAGTGTATTGTTCCTTTTCACTCATCTGTCCTGACTAGCAAAATGCTAAAAATATAATGAATTAACATGATAATTTGAGGAATGTCCCGACAGTAGAAATTGAGACTCAGTGAATAGGAAAATAAACACTGCCCTGGATCAGACATGCAAATGTTTATTGTTAAAATTATGTGTTTTCTTTTTAATAGGATGTACTGTCTAGATTGGTGACTTCTTATTGTAGTGAAAATAAAACATCTTCCAAAGAGGAACAAAGGTAGGAAAATAGAGAAGGAGGACATGAGAATAAAAAGAGAGAAATATTATAGAAATTCACTATAGGATCTGAGATCTCCCAAGACCAGCTGAAGACGAGAAGGAGAGGTAGGAACTGGGTGCTAAGCAAGACCTGATGTTGTTTGACTTAATCTAATTAATTCCCACTAATCCAGGTTATCTTTGGCTTAATTCTGTGCTTTGTGGTTGTGGGGGCGGGGTTATCCTCCCAGCTTGGTATAAAAAGTAGGGTTGTGTGAGTCTTGAGACAAAGCTGAAAGCGCAGGTAAAGAGCACCCCTTCCCCACTGCCCATTCCTCTTCCAACTGTGATTCGAAGCAAGACTTCAACACAGTGAAGAGCATTTAGGGACTCAATATTGGAATACAGGCAAGGAGAAGCCCCAATGCCAGGAAACGACAAAAGAAGAGAGACAAAACAGGAAAGGGGCTGGAAAATCCTACACCAAGCTCTTCCAACCCATGGTGAAAGATTCCTACAGGTGGGATCCCTCTGGGGATGGCCCAGGACACAGATATCAAAGAAACACAATTGGGAACATAGTTAAAGAACTACAAGATTATAAAGAGCAAATCAAAGAGAACTTAGAAAAGAGAATGAAAGAACTCAAGAGGACCTAGAGAGAGAGAATGAACAAACTCGGAAGGAATAGAAACATATGAAAAGATCCCATGCTGAAAAAGATAAGGAAAGCCACCCGCTAAGCAAAGAGCTATATAGGAGAGATTGAGAAGCTTCCAAAAGGAAGTAGAAACTAAAGAAATAGAAAGAGGAAAGAAAAAAAAAAAAATAAAAAAAAAAAAACAAAACTATCAAAAAAGAAAAAAAATGGAAAAAGCCTCAGAAGCAGAATGGAGGAAGCAGAACAGTTGAATATCAGACCTGGAAAAAACCCAAGGAACAGACTAAAATTTTAAATTAAAAAAGATAAAAAAAAAAAAAAATTTAAAATATAGCAACAAAAGCTTGGATTACAAGCAGGAACTGATGGGCACTAATGAAAAGATTCAAACCTCCGCATCATAGGGAATATGAGGAAGAGGAAAGACTAATCCAAGAGTGAAGGTATTGGATCAGATCATGTCAACACAGAATAATTAGATAAAATCTTCGACCCAACACTGAAAAAAAGATTAACCCGATTAGAGTTGAAATACCAGAAGAACAAGCACATCAGAACTCAAAACAAGACAATCATACAGGAAAGGAGAACTCCTCCACTTGCCATTGTGGGCATATATTTAAAATGTCCTAGGACACCACAAACATACGGAGCAAAATCCTTAAAGACCACAAAGAAAAATACCGAACCAGTGACCTATAAGGGGAAAAACCTGATCAGAAATCACACCAAATGACTTCTCAATGCAAACTATATATGAAAGCAAGAAAGACATGGAGAAAAAGCATTGCACAGATAAGTTAAATGGCCTATAGAGCCAAACCCAGGTGTACTATACCCAGAATAAATATGTCATTATAGTAAGTAGAAAGAAAATATGCTTCTATGACACTCCAATAAAACTGTTGAGAAAGATTATTATGATGGGTAGTACAATGTCTGGAAAACCGTTAATCCATCTTATGAGAATACGGTGTGAAACGCAAATAGTTCAGATAGGATCCAGAAGAAAAGGGTCTAACGAGGCTCTTTTTACAGAGACTCCAGAAAGGAGATAAGACTCAATAGAAAGCATAAACTGTCTAGAGGAGTAGCCTATACAAGCCACCAAATTTGCAAGATGGACATAATAAGTGCAAAAGGACAGTGCAACACTATAACCCAAATCACGTTCATGAAATATGTATAGTGTGAGCTAAATTCGCCTCAATCAAAAGACATAGTACTGGGAGATGATTAGGAACAGAATTACAGATGATATGCTGTCTACAAAACACATCTTACTTCAAGGAAAGGCACCACCTTAAGATGAATTATTGATGTGAATAAAATTATTCCAGAGCAGTATGCCATAAAAAAATCGAAGTATGTCAGGGCTGTCTCTATTTTAATCTATGCATTTAGACACAACATTGAGTACTCAGAAGTAAAAGATCGAAAGAGACAATATGAAGTGCCCAATTACATCTTTTATCAGAGTGAATCCAATTGTCACACCAAGAACGATTTCACAAGTTCTGATGAGTATATATAATGTAATACCCCAAACCCACTGGTTTGCACCATACTTTTATAAGAGCACATTCTTCAGGGCCACAAGTCAAACTAACCAACCCCTAGTTACTACTCTATAAGTGTGGGGTATTTCAAAAACACCACTGCCAGTCCCTTTGGACTTACGGTCAACCATGATAAAAGCATAAGATCAGAGAGACATATTACTGAACCTACTAAAGAATGGTATGGATACACCTAAATGGAATCCTCATAGACCTCTAGTGAATTTTATGTCCACATAATACCAGAAAATACACTTTCTACTTCAGCACCCCACAGAACAATTCTCCAAAATCGACCACATACTTGGGACAACAGAAAAACTCTCCATAATAAAAAAAGATTGAAATAATTTATGCATTCTATCGAACACATCGAGTAGCAAGTAAAAGCATTCTAACATCAACACCAGAGATAAGCCACTTGCCTACAAGAACACATGGAGACTAAACAAAACACTCTTAAATAACGAATGGGTCGCAAGAAAGAGATACCAGAAATAAATATTAAAAGCATCTTGCGAATCTGCAATTTCCGAGAAACAATGAACAGGAAAAACACAACACAACAAGGAGAACCATAGATGGCTATACCTTAAAAGGCAGTCGCTAAAAGGGAAGTTATATAGCCCTGGTACCTTACATATAGAAAAAACAGAAAGTTAGTCACCACAGGAATGATCTAACACTACAGCTAAAAGCATCTTGAAGGGCAAACAACAAGTGCCACCCTAAACTCAACAGAACAAGAACAAATAAAAAAAGTCAAAGCATAAATCAATGAACTAGAAGAAAAGAAAACAAATACAACAAAAAATCAATGGATCCAAAAGTTGGTTCATTGAAAAGAATAAACAAGATAACCTCTAGCCCAGTTAACCAAGAAAGAAAGAAAGGAGCACTCCAAATCAATACAACCTCACAGTTGATGAAATGAAAGGAGAATATCACAACAACAAGAAAGAGTCCATAAATCATAATGGGATACTTCAAAAACCTATACTCTACCAAGATTTAAAACTTAGGAAATAGATGAATATTGAAATCCTGGGAATCACCAAAGCTCAAGCAAGAAGAGATCAGCAGCTAAACAACCCATAATACATGAAGAAATGAAGATGTAATAAAAACCTCCCAACTAAAAAAAGCCCAGGCCTAGATGGTTTTCATGGCAGAACTGTATAAAACATTTCAAAAAGACCTACAACCATTATTACTGAAACTGTTTAGAAGGATACAATCAGAGGGAATTCTCCCAAATTCCTTCTATTAAGCCAGCATCACTCTAGTACCAAAACCAGGCAAAGATACAACTAAAAAGGAGAATTATAGACCCATCTCCTTGATGAACACAGATTCCAAAATTCTAAACTGGATACTGGCAAATCGCATACAGACCCACATCAAGAAGATCATCCATCATGACCAAGTTGGATTCATACCAGAGATGCAGGGATGGTTCAACATAAGAAAATCAATAAACATAATCAAACGCATAAATGGGATGAAAGACAAAAAACACACCATCATCTCAATTGAGGTTGAAAAAGCCTTTGACAAAAATCCAGCTCCCTTCATGCTTAAAGTCCTAGAAGGAATTAGATTGGAGGGATCATTCCTCAATGTAATCAAGCCATATACAGGAAACCCACAGCCAATATCATCCTAAATGGGGAAATGACAGAAACATTCCCTTTAAAGGTAGGAACTCAGCAAGGCTGCCCCCCGTCGCCACTCCTCTTCAATATAGTGCTTGAAACACTTGCTAGAGCAATAAGGCAAGAAAGGGAAATTAAAGGAGTACTAATTGGAAAAGAAAAGTCAACCTATCCCTATTTGCTGATATTAATTGTTTACTTAAGGGATGCTAAAATTCCACCAGAAAACTCCTAGAAATGATTAACAGCTTCAGAAAAGTGGCAGGATACAAAAATTAACCTAAAAATCAATGGCCTTCTTCTTACACAAGAACAAGCAACTAGAGAAAGAATTTAAAAAGACCTTCCCACACACAATAGCCTCAAAAGCAATAAAATACCTAGGAACAAACCTACAACACAAAGACACCAAAGATCTCACAACAAAAATTTTAAATCTTTAAAGAAAGAAATTGAAGAAGACATCAGAAGATGGAAAAACTTCCCATGCTCATGGATTGGGAAAATTATCATTGTAAAAATGTCCATCTACCAAGAAACTCTATATAGATTTAACACAATCCCAATCAAAAATCCCAAGAGTTTCTTCACAGGCTTGGAAAAAAAGTCCTTAAATTCATTTGGAAAAACAAAAGACCCGAATTGCCAAAACAACCCTGAGCAAAAAGAGCTACACAGGGGGATCTCTATACCAGACTTCAAACTATACTACAGGATAGGTATAGTCATAAAAACGCTGGGTACTGGCACAAAAAAACAGACCTGTTGACCAATGGAACAAAACTGAAGATCCAAATCTGAGCACATAAATTTCAGCCATTATTTGACAAGGAGACCAAGAAGACACAATGGAGAAAAGACAGCATCTTTCAGCAAGTGGTGTTGGCAAACTGGATCACCACTTGTAAGAATGAAAATAACCCACCCTCCTCTCACCATGTACAAAAGTCAACTCCACATGGATCAAAGACCTCAATGTGAAATCCCAAACTCTGAAAGCGATAGAAGTTGGCAGCAGACTACAAGACATAAGCATAGGAAAAGACTTCCTAAATCAGACAGCAGCTGTGCAAGAATTAAGGTGGACAGTTGACAAATGGGACCTCATTAAACTGAAAAGCTTCTGTACATCAAAAGAAACAATCAAGGAAGTGAAAAGAAATCCCACAGAGTGGGAGGCAAACTTCACTGCAGGAACATCTGACAAAGCATTGATTTCCAGAATATATAAACTACTCAAAAAACAAAGAAGAAAGAATACAAATGACCCACTCAATAAATGGAGCAAAGAGCTGAACAGAGACTTCACAAGTAAGGAATTAGAGATGTGTGAGAAACACCTTAAGAAGTGTTCAACATCACTAATCATTAATGAAATGCAAATCAAAACCACTTTAAGATATCATCTTACTCCAATAAGACTGGCTAGGATAAAGAAAACAAATGTTACCAAGTGCTGGAGAGGTTCTGGGGAAAGGGGAACACTCATCCTCTGCTGGTGGGAATGTAAACTCATACAGCCACTATGGAAAGCAGTGTGGAGAACTCTTGGAAGACTTGGAATGAACTTTCCACCCGACCCAGCCATACCACTCCTAGACATGTACCCTCAAGACTCACCCCGCCACAGAGATATATGCAGGGCCATGTTGATTTCAGCTCTCTTCACAATAGCAAGGAGCTGGAACCAATCCAAATGCCCCTCAACTGATGAGTGGATAGAGAAAATGTGGTACCTCTACACAATGGAGTTCTATGCAGGAGTAAAGAAAGACAACATCATGAGCTTTGCAGGTAAATGGCTGGAGCTAGAGGACATCATGCTGAGTGAAGTAACACAGTCCTAGAAAAACAAACAATGAATGGTATCCCTCATCTGTGGATGCTACTGCCAATTATCTAGTTGTATTTCTTGTGCATGGCCCCTTGAGCTTTTGTCCAAAGCAGTTGGAAGTGATGCATATTGGAATCAACAGCAACAGCAACAACAGCAACAACAGAAAGAGAAAGGCTGCATACAAACTGATACTGACTAAATCAGTGAGACTTTCTGGGCGTCTAAAATCAGTCAATGTACCAATGTATAGAAAGACACCCTGAAGAATAATTGAAAAAAGACTGAGAAAGGTCTGAAAAGCATGTTTGGCAGAAATCGCCTGAAGCTCCCTCCATACATAAGGAAGCTGGGCCATACCAATGTAGACGAAGGGGAGGTGAGTGAGAGGGACACAGGTTGGTGTTAGATTTTAATAAAAAGTGATAATATAAATAGACCATTAATTATAAATTAAAAAAAAGAAACTCACCATAATCTTTTCCATATGGATCAACTTCTTAGTGCTATTAAATATACATACAATCAGTCATCAGTTGCATATTTCATTATGCAACTGATATTTGTTTCTTGACTCATGATTAGGTCCATGACTAGAATTCAGGATCTTAGAAGTCAGTGTTTGTTTGTTTGTTGTTTTTATTTAGACTCTATGCTCTTTCCTGGCTTCATCATATTCCTGTCTGTACATAAGTTTTGCTACTGTTTTTAACTTAAAATCTTGGTCTACTTTGCCTTTGCTACTGTGACAATTCTTACTCCATAGACATCTAGGAAAGATCCTGCAACAACTGAGTATGCTTATGTCCACTATACAGGTAAAGAACAAAGGAATGATGATGGGTATATGCCTGTCCATTCAGCCACTTATGTGTTAAACCTGGATCAGAGCATCATTTATGCCTTTACTCCCATGTACTCATAGGAACATCATAACCCATTTTCTGATCCTTCCACTTTTATATCATATCTGATTCTGTATCTAACATTCCTCATAGGTTCTATTCTTTAAACTGGGCAAAGAACTGGAATTTATTAAGGTAGTACCGTTTTGCCCTTTGATAGTCTTTCATTTCCTTTATGTAAATTGAACAAGGTTCTTTCTTCCAGCTAATCTTGCTGCTAGAAATATTGCAATCTTTAACTGTCTCTATAGTCCTCTGAGTAAGGCAGCTGTACCTGCGGCTTGGACCTTTAATACCTACTTTGATTTTTCTATCCACTTACTGATGTTCAGCATTGCTATCTGACCCCTATTATTTTGTTACAATAATATTCTCTTGATATTAGTCATCTCATTTCTGTAATCCCTTCGTTATCTATTAGCATTGACTTACAAAGGGCAGTCAATATGAGACTCTCAGGGATTCTTGGGCGTTGTTGCTAGCCTGTTCATTATTTTTTTGGAATGGAGTCTTTCAGCCATCTAGCAGGATAAATTTAGCTCACTGTTCACAGTATATGTGTGGTAGGATATGCAATTCTCTGAGTCTAGTTTCAAAATTTTTAAAAATATTTTATTATTTTATGTATATGAATGTATTTCCTGCATGTGCGCAAGTGCACTCATGCTGTGTATTGTGGATGGAGGTCAGAAGAAGACACCAGATCCCCTGGAACTGGAGATAGTTGTTAGCAGCTGTGTGAGTGCTGGGAGTTAAACTCATCCTCTGCAAGAGCAGTCAGTGCTCATAACCTCTGAGCCATCTCTCCACCCCCAAGTTTTAAATTTTTTAAATTCCTTTTAATATTGTTATTCATCTGAGGAAGCTCCTAAGAGCCTGTAAGATTCTGTTTCCTGATTGTCATGCACCTTTGCCCCCTCCCTTTGGATCTTACAGCTTTTGTCCTTCCTTCCACAAAGGTCTCTAGGCCTGAATGTGTAGAGTTTAATACAGGAGTCTTGTCCAAGGACCCACTGTCTGCAGACTCGTATACTCTATGCTTTGGCCATTTGTGGCACTTTTGTGTTTGTGGTCCTCTGTTGTATGAGGGAGTTTCACTGATGAGAGTTGAGAGATACATTAGTATTCTCTCTATCCCTTGTTCCACTATGCTCCATGAGCTTAATCACGTGACTCTGCCTATAGTGGTGACATCTTGCACAAGACCCATGCAAATTTAAGCAAGCAAAGCCAAAGCATAGAACTGAGGAAATGGACAGCAGGCTTCAATCTCAGTCCAAGAACTATTGGCAGCTGTAACTTCTGGGTAAGGAAATGCTGATCATCTTTAAGGAAATGAGATGATCTTTCACTGAGGGAAATCTGTGTACAGTAACTTTACTTGATAGGCTTTAATATAAATGACAGAATGAATGAAGTCCAGAGGGTAGGGAGCTGTGAGAGGGTGCAGATGAGGGAAGGATTATAAAGATGACAGGATTTTTGTATGAAATAAACAAAAATCGATAAAAATATACCAAAATATAATTATTACATGTATCTATGATTTTGCTGTGTGTGTGTTTCTGATCTGTATTTGTGGACATGCATGTGTCACAGTGTATGTGTGAAAATCAGAGGACAACTTTTTGGAAATGATTCTTTCCCTTAACCTTTATTTGGTTTCAGAGCCTCAAACTGAGGTTACCATGCTTTCCTGACATGGACCTTTGGTTAGCTGAGCCATCTCTCTAGCCCTTTTCTGAATTTTAAAATTCTTTTTTCACCATCAACCTCAGTAATCCTGACATTTCCACCTCAACAACTATGAACCATCATTATTGTCAAAGGTTGCAAAGTCTCTTTTAGCTGCACATTAGTGTTATTCCTAGACTGCTTGCTATTGGGTTAAAACTAATACTTAGCTATGCTCCTTATATTTCATTGTTATAAATCTCATGCAGCCCCACTGGCTAGAATGCTTTCCTTTGTGAGTAGACTAGGAATTTTATGACTACTTTATGCTTTGACTTAGTCCAACATTTGACTTTCGACCAGTGATGGTGCAATAGATTTTTAAATTTTATTTTATTGTATTGCAAGTTGAATGTCTCTTATCTTCAAATAATGAGAGTAATACTCATCAGTAGAGTATTCTACTAATCATGTTTAGAGATTAAAATTTAATGCCATTATTTATCCAAGTAATCGCATATCTATTCTGTTAGTCTTGCTGGATTTAGACTTCCTTGAAAATCACACTGTATGATTAAGTGTGTCACATGGACTTTGAAGTCAGGACTCTGATTTATAAAGCAGACTTGATATTTTGGATAAGTCCAACTTCTCTGGATGTTTACTTCCTGTTATTGGATAGCGTACCTTATCCTCAGGCTTTTTTATTTCTGTCCTCTGATTGCAAGCCAATCACCTCTATCATTTTTAATAATGCTTTTATTGATATTTTGTGTATTTCAGACATCACGTCTCAGTTCACTCCAGACACATTCCCCTTTCCCTTCCTCCCACCCCACCACAGACTATGCACTCTGCCATAACCATCCTCCATCTTTCCCTCAGTCTTTATTTATGTTTAGGAATTCACATTTTCCTCCTTTAATTTTATATTACTCTAAAATGTGAATACATACTTTCCACTCATATACAGTAATTGCAGTGTCTGAAAGTGGTGGATTGATTCTAGAGCCCCTTAAGAGATTTACATTATAACCTCAAACAAAAGATACTAGTTGCTGGAGAGGTTGTAGGAAAAGGGGAATGCTCATATTCTGCTAGTGGGAATGTAAACTTGTACAGCCTTATGAAAAGCAGTGTGGAGAATACTTAAAAGACTCAAAATGAGCCTACCACCGACCCAGTCATACCACTCCTGGGTATATACCCACAAAACTCATGCTACTAAAAAGATACATGCACATCTATATTTATTGCAGCTCTTTTTCACAATAGTGAAGAGCTGGAACCAACCCAAATGCCCCTCAGGTGAAGAATGGATGACAAAAATGTGGTCCATCTACATAATGGAGTACTACTCAGCAGTAAAGAAAGATGACATCATAAACTTTGCAGGTAAATGGATGGAACTCGAAGCCATTATATTAAGTGAAGTAACACAGTCCCAGAAAAACAAGCAGCAAATGATTTCCCTCATTTGTGGATGCTAACACCAAATCCCCAGATGAAAATGAAAGGGAAGCTGAACAACATTATTGTTATATTTCTCTTTATCTGAAAGCACCCCGGTCTTTATAGTGGTGATTAGTGGGCTTCATTCCTTCATTGTTAGTCTTCAATATATTGATCAGTGTTAGACATAGCAATCCTGTTTTCTTTGTTTATATTGACTATTTTCTTGTACTTTTAAAACAACAGAGATATTGAACATGATAATGCTTCCCTTTATATAACATGATCTATTTTACTTCCTGTCAAAGTCAAAGGCAGGCAGTGAAAGGCATGCCAAGGGTCATCAGTGAAGACTAAAAGATTAAGCAGGATGGAATTGGAGACATGGGGTAAACCCAAACGAAAGATGTATGAGAAAACTTTATGGAATCCTACTAGTCAGTAAGTTAATTTTAAGATGCAACTTGTGGTGATTTAAATAAGTATGTCCCATAGGCTCCGAGTGTTACTGGTGATGGAGAAAGGTGATTTTGTCCTTACATCACTGTTTACACTCTCCCCTAGGACATCTTCTGACACTAAGTCTCAAAGATAATATCCCTGGCTGGGAATAGTGTGTACCTTAATCCCAGCACTCAGAAGGATGAAGCAGGTAGATCTCTGTGAGCTAGGTAACTCAGGCCCAGAAAGGCAAATACTGTATTTTTTTAATTTTCATTTTTTTATTGATGCATTGTGTATTTCATACATCATTTTCCAATTCAGTTCAGGCATATTTCCCTTTCCCTTCCCCACACCCCACCCCACCCCATCCCAGATCATGCATTCTGCCATAACTGTCCTGCATCTTTCTCTCAGTTTTTTTTTCATTTTTTAACAATAAGTGATAATTTATGAGTACAAGCATCCTTCATGTAAAACCAATTTGCAAGCAGTTGTGCCCAAACCCACACAGCCCATGGGTCCCACCATCCAGGAGGGGGCTGTATTTTCTATTTTATATCTGGATACCAGCTTTAAATCCTCGTGTGGTTATCTTGGAATACAAGAAGAATCCATCAAACTAGAAAGGACCCTTTGAGGAACACGTTAAGTGAAGGGTGATTTTAGATTAGAGGTAACAGGAAAGTAACAATGTGTTATAGTGAGGGCAGAGAAGTTTAAGCATGGAGGGGAATGGGAGTTTGAGGATAATCAGGAGGATGAAGGAGGGTTAACTCAAAGGAAGGGCACAAGAAAGGCCATATGGAAGCCTAATAAATCAGAAGCCAACCCAAAACTAGTAAGTGGAGATTCAACAATTATCAGAGAAGTTTCCATTTGCAGTAAATAATAATTAACACAGAAGGCCCACACTGGTCAGCATAGAGAGAATAAGAGACTGTGGAATGCTAAGCTCCACCACACGTGACATCTTTATTACACAACCTCACTTGCAAGGCTTGGGGATCATCCTGGAAGAGGAGGTAGAAAGAATGTAAGAGCCATCTGCAGCAAAACATGATTTGCCAGATATGACAGAGCTGTTGCAAACATGAACTCATAGCAACTGTGAGTAAGTGCACAAGACTTGTACAAAATCCAGCCAGGTAAAATATCACAGTGGACAGAGAGGGGCTTGGGAAGTCCTACCACTAGCTGAGAAACTATTGGTAACTAATGGTTGCTGAGATAGGAAAAGTCAGTTTTCTCCATAGATGCAGTCCTTGGGAAACTACCTATCCTCCAGCAGATGGTCTTAGGTGTGTGTGTGTGGTTGTGTGTGTGTGTGTTGTGATGTGTGTGTGTGTGTAATATATATATATACATAATATATATATATATATATATGAAGCACTAAGTAGAATTAGTAGGTTTTTAAAGAGAGCACTTGAAGCTGGGATAGAAAAGTGATGAACAGAATAGAAGAATTTGAAGTGAGGGGAAACAGGGGTGTTTTTGGTCAAAATACATGCATGCATGAAATTCCCAAACAGTAAAGAACAGAAAAGGCAAGGGAAGCTCACAACAAAAATTTAAAAAAGGGATAACAAAATGCATATTAAGTAAAATAATAAGGGGAACACAGAGGATTAAAAGATTAAGTGGGATGGAGTTGGAGACATGGGATAAACATAAACAAAAGATCTATGAGAAAACCTTATGGAATCCTATGAGTCAGCAAGCTAATTCTAAGATACAAGTTGTGATGGTTTAAATAAGTATGTCCTATAGGCTCCAAGTATATGAAAACTTTGTCCCCATTTCCTAGCTGGGGAGGGTCATATAACCTTTAAGAACTGTGGAGATGCTGAAGAAAACATATCACTGGTGTGGGATTTAGTCATTAAAAGCCATGTCCCACTTCCGTTTCCTTGGCCTGCTTGAAGATGAGGATGCTTAACTTTCTGCTCTGGCCATCCCTGCCACGATGGCTCCCTGCCATGATGGACTTTTTCCCTATGGAAAAGTCCATGATGGACTTTTACCCAAGAACCATAAAAGCTTCTTCTATAAGTTGCTTTAGTGGTTGTGTTTTATCATAGCAACAGAAAAGTAACTGACAACAGAAGTTGATAACAAAGAAGAACTTGTAAATAACCTTAGCATTTGGGTCTTTAGAGAAAGGTGTCAGACTTTGAAAGTTTGAACTGTAAAGGCAGTTGAATGACATAAGCTGAACTTAATATATAATTCTAGTAGAATCTTCAAAGAAAGTAGTCTTGAGAATAATGTATTTCCAGAGGGAAATAAAGACTTAAACAGCAATTACACAGAACAACAACGTAAAAGCAGAAGCAGAGCAGAAATAAATAGGAATTGTGTAATTTGAATAGAAAATTAAAAAAAATAAACACTAGAATGCCTAATGTTGGAGCCAAGGCATGTGCTGAAGGAGGGGTTCTCCTGGATAAAATGATAGAATCATTAAGGAGTGTCCTCCAGATTTACACCTAGACAATGGCATGAGTGCCCTCAGGGAAAGGTCAAACCCAGCTAAGCCTCCAAATTATGAAAAAAAAAGATCTAAGTAATATTTGCTCCTAGAAAAACCACAATATACAAAAGTGTATCTGTGTCCATTTCAAGCTGGCAAACAAAATTGGCAGTTTTCTTCACATGGTGGTACCAGATTTAGCAGGACAGAAATTCAAAAGTGAAGTAATCTTTCTGAGACTGTGTCACTTTACTTAGTATAACAGGTTCTAGTTCCATCCATTTAACTCCAAATTTCATGACTGTGTCTTTCTTTACTGCTACATAGAACACCATTGTATAGATGTACCATATGTTTATTATCCACTCATCAGTTGAGGGACACTTAGCATGCTTCCACTTCTTCACTATTGTGAAAAGAGCAACAATAAACATGGTTGTGTACATATCTCAGCTATAGGATGACTCTCTTTTATTATATATATATATATAATTTTTATATATATATTTTTATATGTAAATGTAAATAATATAAATATAAATATAAATAAAATATATATGTATATATTTTATTATATATAATTTGTATATATATATATACAAATGTACATACACATATCACCTGAATTGGAGGATTTCTTTCTTTCTTTTATTTTTCTAAAAGATGTCATGTTTTCCTTAAGGAAGTATTTGAAAGCTCCTCCCTGGCAAGCCCAAACAGCCATCAATCCTGCCTCCCTGCTTCACACTGGGGTCCCTTCCTCACATGGTCACCCAAATGAGGTCCAGCAAGCATGCGTCCTGTCCTTATATCCCTGCACTGGCCTCCATAACACAGCCTGGGTAGTCCAACAATGGTAGTCTACACTCTGAAGAAGCCAAAATCCCAGCAGCCACTCAGTCTACAGGCAGGATATCTCAGCAGTCCTCCTCTGGCATTGAAGTTTTAGAGGATTCATGGAGAGAAATTAGTCTTCAGTCTATATTGGAGGGTTAAAAAGCGGTGTCTCATTTCTTCGAAGAATGGCAAGAGCAGTGGCAGCCACAGAGTATATGCACTTGCCAGTAAGAATTGAATACAGGCCAAGCAGCGGTGCTCTCTCTTTTTTCTTTCTCTCTTTTTGTCTATTTTCTAAGATTTCTAGTTTTCTATCTGAAGTACAATTTCTCAGGCCTTACTGATTATTTGTTTCTGGTTATACTTTCCTTTTGGATGCTTAAGACCACACAGTTAGCCCAGATTAACTATACATCAAGGAGTGATATGACTGGGTCAAATGGAGTTCTCCACACTCTTCCATAGGGGCTGTGTGAGTTTGCAATCCTACCACCAGTGAATGAATATTTCTCTTTCTCTACTACCTCCCCCAAATTTGGTAAAAACGAAGTAGTCATTGGTAGTTCTTTCTCTGGGGTTTCAGAGCCATGGAGTCCAGGAAGTGTGCAGCATTAGAGTCCCTACATAACAAAAGTCTGGGGAAGCTATGAATATGAAGCCTAGTTGGCAGTGGAGAACCTAAGAGGTGTGAAATAACAGAGCCCTGAGATATATGCCAAGGAGAGCTACATACAGGTATGATATCAGCCTAAGAAAGAGATGTATGCTGGATGCAGAGCAGATGGGAAGACTGAGGTATCTGAGCATTTGGGGAATAAAGTCCTAGATACATTGAGCTCCAAAATTTGGTGCTTACTCTGCTAGGTATTAGTCTTGTTTGTTCTTCTATCTCTTCAATATGTCTCTTTGTCCCTTTCGAATTGGTAATATATATTCAGCACCACACTATGTTGGCAGTGTATAATTTGCTTTTTGATTTTGCAGGGGGCTATCCTTTAGACAATGCTTTAATGCCAGAAGATACTTCAGACTTCTGTAATACTGAGAATATTAAGGACTATGGGGGATTTTGAAATTGGACTAAACACTAGATGTTTTTATTATGATATGCTCATTAGCCTGTAGGGGCCAGTATATGGAATGTGACAGTTTGAATAAGTGTCCCTCATAGGCTCCAAGTATTTGGACATTTGATCCCCAGTTCCTGTTGCAATTTGAAGAGGGTTATCCAAAAGTCAGGAAGTGGGTACATACTTAAGGAACATGTCACTGGGAGCAGGCTTTGATAGCTCAATTTCAATTCTCTCTCTCTCCTGTTCCCACTTGATGGTTTGAGCACTTTCCTTTCTACCCCAGTTACCTTGGTTTGTTTACATGTCTACCATCATGATGGATGCTACCATCTGGAATCTTAAACTAAATAAATCTTCCTTCTACAAGTTGCTTTGGTCATGGTGTTTTGTCACAGCCATAGAAAAGTAACTACTATACGGCTTTAAAAATGAGAGTTCCAACAAAATTTTCATGCACAGGTGGACAATATCACTCCCAAACTTCATGGATTATTATATGAAAGTTGCAGTATAAGATGTGGCA
Organism: Rhizomys pruinosus; assembly: GCA_009823505.1. NCBI lineage: Eukaryota > Metazoa > Chordata > Mammalia > Rodentia > Spalacidae > Rhizomys > Rhizomys pruinosus. Next base: position 327,113 of record VZQC01006876.1, read on the forward strand.
TATCTTCCTAAGAATTATTGATGGATGATGGAGGCCCCAGAGGTTCTCAAAACAATACAGGCTATTGCTATTGCCCTTTGGTAACCACTATAACTATGTAGTAAGACTCTATTGCTGAAAACACCACAACTTTGACTACAGGGCATAGAGAAATCAATTTCAAACCAACCAGGTACTATCCTCCCTGATGTCTAGCTTTCATACTGCTGGAAAATGTTCTGCAGGCTCCCTAGGAAAAAGGGATAAATGATCTTACCCATCAGCCAATGTGTGACTACTAGTGCAATAGAGGCATGACTGTTATTGGTTAACTAACTGTGTTCTGATTGGCTTTGAAATTTTCTCCACATGTGGGAATTGTGTATTAATTATTGCTAGTCAAAACCATCACTTCTTCTTTAAATGTATCAGTGGATACCTTCCTCTTGAAGTTGAAATTTCAGACACATAATACATACTTACCTTTTTTTCTCTCAGAATACAAGAAATTTTAAAATATTTTATTTATTTACTTATTTATTTTATTACTTTTTAATTTTATCTCTATAAGTGTATTCCCTGCATGGAGGTAAGTGCACTCATGTCATGCAATTCCTGTGGAGGTCAGAAAACAGCATCATATCCTCTAGAAATGGAGTTATGGTCAGTTGTAAGCCACCATATAGGTGCAGGGAATAGCCGGGCGTGGTGGCGCACGCCTTTAATCCTAGCACTTGGGAGGCAGAGGCAGGCGGATCTTTGTGAGTTCAAGGCCAGCCTGGTCTACAATGTGAGTTCCAGGACAGCTGGGGCTACAGGGAGACCCTGTCTCGAAAAGACCAAAAAACAACAACAACAACAACAACAACAACAAAAAGTATGGGGCTGGAGAGATGGCCTAGCGGTTAAGAGCGCCGACCGCTCTTACAGAGGACCCGGGTTCGATCCCCAGCACCCACATGGCGGCCAAGAGCCGTCTGAAACTCCAATTCCAGGAGAACTCCAGTTCCAGGGGAATCCGAGACCCTCTTCTGACCTCCGCGGCATTGCACGACACGGGTGCACAAACCTGCATGCAGACAGTACATTGATACACATACCGAAATAAATAAAAAAAAAAAAATACAAATTTAAAAAAAAGCCACCATATAGGTGCAGGGAATCAAACTCAGGTCCTCTGCAAGGTCAGCCTTAATGTTGCTCTTAACTACTATGTTTCCAGCTCTGTGAAGCTCAAAAAAAGAATAGTAAGAAGTCAGAATAAAAAATTATGGATAACTATGTATCTAATTTGGGGAATACTGATGTTTCTGAATATGTAAATGCTGAAGGAAAATAGTGTGTGTTTTGTTAATTGCACTGGGCTTTGTTATCATGGAAATCAAGAGTTGACTTGTATGCAGTTTACTCGAAGCAACACCTTCCTCTGCAGTTCTTTGTTTCTCCATCGATGTAAATGTTGTTAGTGATGCAAGCTGGGTATTCCTCCTGTGGAGTGCTGATATCAGAAATGCTTTAGATTTGGGTTATATTTTTTTGTTTCAAAATATTTGCATATATTAAATGAGAAATTTTAGGAAAGCATATAACATTTTGAATTATGTTTTTAATGATATAGCTTAATGGCATAGCCTTTTTCCACAGGTAACATTGTGGTAATTATCAAAATTGCTCACATTTTGAAGAATTTTAGGTATCATAATTTTTTAATTAAGTATGTGTAATTCATACTACTTCTGGAGAAATTTGTTTCAGTATATAGGTATAGGTATGAAAATCTGTCTTATTATTTCCAGCTATGTAGCAAAACTTAACAAATTGGATTTCCCTCCTTTTGTACAAAGTACTTTATCTGCCTGTGAGATAACTTATTTCATCTTTGAAATGGGCTTATCACTCCAGAAGTTGAGTACTTAGTGGGAGGAACTGATCTCATAGCCTAGCTCTGCAGCGAGTTGCCCTGGTACTGATGTTCTCCATGCTAGCATTCCCACCAGAAGGTGCATCGACCTTTAGAATTCTGGGACTTGGGGGATGGAGATCTATAAAAGCCCCAGCACATTAGTCTGGCCTTTCTTGCATCATTTTTACCAGAGGGCATGTGCTTCTGTGCCTGAATTCCAGGCAGGCCTTTTGAACCCAGGAACCAGCTGTCACCTTGGCTTGAGTGAGTGCATACTTCCCAGCTATTACTTTGTAGGCAATCTCAATAAACTCTGGTCTAGTCTAAGATTGGAGAGCTCTTTCCCTTGCTTTGCTAGCAACCCGGAATTGGGAAACTGGCAGAGGCAAGGCTAGGCTGTGTGGCTGGGAGCTGCATGTGTGGCTGCAAGTTCCTCTGCTACACTGCCAAATGCACTTAGAGATTTATTTTGATTCATCTATTTTTTAAAGCAAGTATTCCCAAAAGATGTCTCAGTGACTTATTTTGACATGAAGTCTGGTTTGTTTTATGCTGGTGAACAGTAAGTTTTCTCTGTGAAACTGTTTCCCTTGGAAGTCCTGTTAATTGTATGTTTCATTCATCACACATGACCACTCTAGGTTGGTGGTGCCAACCTAGACTATGTAAAAATGTCTATATGCACACACTTTGTCCTATGCCACATGTTCTTTGTGAGGGCTTCCCAGTACTTGAATAGTTCAGGACATGCTGACAGGTTCTACAATCTCAGAACCACTAATAACTGGAGTTAACCATAGCATCAACTCAAGCTGGAGAGTACTAACCCAATGTGGATCTCTACCAGATGTTCCTGGAAAACAAAATAGTCTCTGAGCAGGTCTCACATGCTTAATTAGCAATAAAAAGAGCCTTTGAAAGATCATATGGAAATAAAGTAGCTAAAGATAAATGACCTAAAAGGGCTTAACAATTTCAACCTAACGAAAGAGCAAACAGAATGTAATTTAAAAACATGATCAAAAGCAGAACTGTCGGTTATTGACCTTGTATTTTATAATTTAATACAGCACACATAGTTTCAGGATGGAATTAACGGATTATAGGAAACAAATACACATACAGGCATTTTATGAATAAATTATTGTAACACTAATTGCAATTAAATTGCCTTGTTTTAATAGGATCTAGCAATTAAGCCACAAGTGGTTTGCTTCCAGGATTTGCCTGAACAAGCAAAATATTGGTGAATATATTTTCAAAATTGTTTTCTCATGAGGATGAATGTTGATGGGAGTAATATTTATATGTGAAAGGATCATTTTGTTCTTTTTAAATTTTCCTTCAAGGATCTGCAGCCATGTGGGGAAATCATCAGTATAATAAGCTGGGTGAACCTGTGCTCTGTTTGTATGCAAGAAACAACCTATGCAGACTTTGTCCTCTCCCAGGATGGAGTTTTTCCCATGTCATTCAGTTTCACCTGCTACCTACTAATACTACCTATACTAACATACAGTATATATAGTATATACAATATATAATAAATATATATTAATACTATTGTGATCAGGTTGCTGTAATTGCTGTTCCCTTGTTTTGTATATGTGTAGAACTTTCCTGGTATCATCAGGTCTGTTGTGGTTCTGTGCACTCAGAACCTCCTGCATGTATGAATATACTATGGTTCTTATCACATGTAGCCATGATCATGTTGCTGCTCAGGTAGATTGATATTAGCATAGCCATATACCTGCTACATGCCCAGATCTTGGGATGCCATAGGCGATAATAAAGATCAAGCCACTGAAGGAAAGGAAGAAGAAAAGAAAGGAAAAGAAGAAAGTAAGAAGAGAAGGGAGAGATGGGAAGGAGGAGAGAAAAAGGAAAGGAAGGAGAACAGAAGTAAGGAAGGGAAGGAGGGAAAGAGGGAGGGGTAAGGGAGGGAGGAAAGGAAGGTAGGCGGGAGAGGCAGATGGAAGAAGACTTAATTTTACATTAAGTAAAATTACTGCTTGTTCATTTGTATTAATAGTCACTAAAAATCCTTAGCAAGATTAGAGGCCTACAGGAATTAATCAAGAAACAGATATAGACAAAAAGTATTGGAAGAGACAGAGGGACCATAGTTAAAGGAACAAATGAAACATAACATTATGTAAGTGAAAGTTTGATAAGATAATCTTACACCCAAAAATCAAAATAGCAACAAATCTAAAATTCTTATCTGGATCTGACTGTGGTGATAATCTGTTAGGCTTTGTCACTATCCACCCAAGCAAAAGTCACTGTGGCAATCAATCTGTACTTTAGAGAATATGAAAGTGAGGCAGAAAATGTTTTAGAAGTAGCCCCAAATGGTGACAGAGTACTAGCCCCAGAATCTCCTTTCTAATCATTGTGAACAGGCTCCCTGAGCACTCACTGCCACATTATATAACTGTGAAAAACATGAATGTGTTTTGACCAAAACATGAAAGGATCATTGACAGTGCACAGGAAATAAGTTCAACAACTGACATGTGGGAAGTCATTAAACTCAAAAGCTTCTGTACAGTGAAAGAAACAGTCAGTGAAGTAAAGAGAGTAGGAGGAAACCTTCACTGCTTATACATATGACAGAACATTAACTTCCAGAGTAGATAAACTACTCAAAAAACAAAGAAGAAAACAAATGATGGAGTAAATAGCTGAACAGAGACTTCACAAGTGAGGAAGTAAAAATGGCTGAGAAACATCTTTTTTAAATAATGCTTTTATTGAAGTTTTGTGTATTTCAGACATCATTTCTCAGTTCAGTTTAGACATATTCCCCTTCCCCCCACTACCCGACCCCACCCCAGATCATGCACTCTACCATAACTGTCCTTCATCTTTCTCTCAGTCTTTTTTATGTTTAGGAATTGACATTTTCCTCTTTTAATTTTATATTACTCTAAAATATGAATACATACTTTCCACTCATAGACAGTAATTACAGAGTCTGAAAGTTAATGGTGAATTGATTCTAGAACCCCTTAAGACATTAGCCAGGTGTGGTGGTGCATGCAACATAGTTGCTTTCAGATAAATATAAATATAAAAGTAATGTTGTTCAGCTTGTCTTTCATCTGGGGATTTGGTGTTAGCATCCACAAATGAGGGAGACCATTTGCCACTTGTTTTTCTGTGACTGTGTTACTTCTATGATCAAGAAAACAAAAGACACCAAGTGCTGGAGAGTTTGTTGGGTAAGGAGAAACATCTTAAAAAGTGTTCAACATCGTTAATAATTAAGGAAATGCAAATTAAAACCACTTTAAGATATAATCTCACTCCAATAAGACTGGCTAGGATCAAGAAAGCAAATGATACCAAATGCTGGAGAGGGTGTGGGGAAAGGGGAACACCCATCCACTGCTGGTGTTAATGTTAACTTGTACAACCACTGTGGAAAGCGGTGTGGAGAACAGTTAAAAGACCCAAAATGAGCCTACCACCTGACCCAGTCCTACCACTCCTGGGTATATACCCACAAGATGCATTCTACCACAGAAATACATGCACAGCCATGTTTATTGCAGCTCTCTTCACAATCGCAATATGTCAGAACCAACCCAAGTGTTCCTCAACCAATTAATGGATACAGAAAATATGGTACACCTACACAATGGAGTTCTATGCACCAGGAAAGAAAGATGACATCATGAACTTTGTAGGTAAATGAACGGAACTAGAAGATAATATGCTAAGTGTGGTAACACAGTCCCAGAAAAACAAACAACAAATGATATCCCTCATTTGTGGATGCTTGCATCAAGTAAGGCAAACTGAGTAACATTAATGTTGTATTTCTCTTTATATAAAAACAACTGTGCATTTAGACTGTGAATTCCTTAATGGGCTCTAGAATTAACCTACTACCTATTTTCAGACTTTATAATTTTGGTACAAGAATGGAGGGTATGTTTGCATATTTTAGAGCAATATAAAATTAAAAGGGAAAATGTGAATCCCGAAATATTATTTGGAAATATCATACAGCTTATTTTCAGATGACATGATTTTAGTACATGTGTGACATATATAAATGCATATGATGAAACAATACGGATTGTAGGAAAAAAAAATAAACAGAAGAACTGGGACAGGGAACTGACTGAAGCAGTAGAGTTCTCCCACCCCCCCGAAAAAAATAATCTTCTGCTTTGAAAAATTTTGAAAAGTCTAAAAAGGGGAAACAGGACATGTATGGCAGACTGCATGAACTTGGGAGGGGCGGGGGGCATGGAGTGGGAAATGAGTCTGGATTGAACTGAGAAGTGATGTACGAAATGAACAAAACGTCAGTAAAAGATGAAAAATCACTATTTAAATAAGTGACTTAAAAAGAGATTTATAGAAACAGAGACAAAAACATTGTTGAGGCATGTGAAGTGTTTGAGGTTTTACTCTACAAAAAAGTTCTTCAGTACCTTGTATTCACAAGGGTTCATTACAGTGTAGGATCCTGAACTCTAGGGAATGCATATATTTTATAAGGGGCTTTAGGAAAATTTTTCCATTACTTCAGTGAGCACTGTATTTTAGGGGTAGGATTGAATCTCTTTTTGCTACCTAATACGTGGTTATTATACAAACATCCTTGAATAGATAATCCTCCCAACAGAAACTACTCACAGGACTGTAAAAACATAAGATGCATGTAGAAAATTGCCTCTTATTAATCCAGATGAGCTGAGCTTTTTATTATTCCCTTTTATTTATTCCCTGGGATACTTTGATCATGTTCAGCTTCCATCTCCATCCTCCTTTTACTTAGCCTGTGATATCATGTCTCTATTACTACACTTTTAAAAAGCCTATTGATATGGCAAGAAGATATTTTTTTATTTTTTTTTATTAATTTTTTTATTTATTTCTGTATGTGTTTGAATGTACTGTCTGCATGCAAGTTTGTGCACCCGTGTCGTGCAATGCCACGGAGGTCAGAAGAGGGTCTCTGATTCCCCTGGAACTGGAGTTCTCCTGGAATTGGAGTTTCAGACGGTTTTCAGCCGCCATGTGGATGCTGGGGATCGAACCTGGTTCCTCTGTAAGAGCGGTCGGCACTCTTAACCGCTAGGCCATCTCTCCAGCCCAAGAAGATTGCTTTATAAACATAAATTTGGCATATAAAAACAGAATGTAAAAAACAACTATGTAAGTGTTATGGTTTTTAGACAATATTTAAGAATACTTTTAATTTATTCATTAAATGTTATTTGTTTGGCAAATTAAAAAAGAAAGTGTATTGGGGCTAATTTGTTTCACAAATGGTCTTGGGAAAGGTTCTATCCCCTCGATCACAGTCAGCTTACCCAGCATTACACTGTTAAAGAAAACTGACTCTCCTCCCAGTAGCTATCAATTGCCTTCTCCCTGCCACCCCGCCCCTCTATCCTGGGGTTTTCCCTGGATTGAATTTGCATATGTTATTGGGACCAAGAAAATTTGACTAGATAGGTCATGGGCCATAGGGGAGAATCTAATATTATTAACTTGCCAAATGAGTAGGGTAATTAACTAACTCCTATGAATTGTCAAAACTGAAGATTACTACGTCTCTTAACTATCACCAGAGAAACTTCTTCCTCCAGCAGATATTGATTAACACAAGGACCCACACCAGGTCAATGTACAGAGAATGAGTTATTTTTAAAGGCAGGTTAAGGTTTATATAAAGAGAAGTATATGGAATAAGCAGAGTACAATAAATCCCCCCAAAATATTACAGTAGAGATGAGCTGGTATGGGTGAACTCATCATATCTAACATCATGAGGGCAGAGCTAGAGAGGAAAGTTGTGGAACATGTCAACTGCCATGAAGAATGAATATAAATAAATAAATAAATAAATAAATACTTCAAAGATTCATTTGTACTCTGCTCTTCATAATGTCCTATTTATTTGGACTCCAGTACTAGCTATCATTCATGCATAAATCCCTCTTTCAGAAAGTAAAATTTACAGAAAACGTAAGGATGCAAATGGTACCAATTGTCCTCGAAAATCTCAGTTAATACCACTGTTGGCCTGTAAGGCTGACTAGATAAACAAAAATAAAGAACAACTCTACTGTCTCTAGATGGTGCAGACATGATGTCCCTATTTGGCAGAATAATTTGAAATGAATAACTTTGTTAATGCAAAAATAATTAGATTATGATTCTAGCTATCTCCTTACTCAAGAATCTTTATGCAGTCCACAAAATTTCTTAAACAGTACAAAATTTCTCTGATCACAATGCATTTTATAAATTATTACTGAAATTTGTAATGGTGTATCTAATTTTTAGACTTAAAAGCATTGCTTACAGATTAAATAGACTCAATTTAGATGAAACCCTAATCATTTAATCATCCTTTAATTCTATTGTCATGATAAATATTAAGATTTTTTAACTTGAAAGAGCTTTTACACATAAAAATGTTCAGTGTAGTTTATAGTCAAATTGGAAAAATAAAACATTTATTATAAGTAAATCCTTAGGGTACAATTAAGATAGTACATTATTTATTTTCACATTTGTGTGTTTTTAAATAACACTGGGAAATCTTCAATACATTTTATTTAACTATAAAAATTTGATTATATAATACATTATTGATATATATCTTATAGTTTAATATAATATATGGCATTATACATTATATATAAGAAACTCACAACTTACATATGAGTTGTGTGTTTAGATCAGTTCACCACTCCCTCTCCCCCCCCACTTGTCTAAGTCCCACCCCTGCTTTCTCTCAATTTTGTGACCAGTTCATTAAATAATTATTCACACACACACACACACACACACACACACACATACAATCTACTAAATCCATTTATTGGTGTTTCAGTGTACATGTGTTTAGGGCTTACCACTTGGGTTTAGATAACCTATGAGGAGCATGTCTCTGAAGAAAACTGATTCTATCACACCAGCCATTGATTATTTGTAGCTATTAATCTAGGAGTAAGGCCTTCTGAAAATTTCCCCATCCATATTGACATGTGCACTGGTGTGTTATTATGCAGGTTATAATAACAGTGGTGTGCTACTATAACCAAATAACAAACATGTTATTGAGATTTCATGGGTACCGCTTCTAGAATACAATATCTATTTGCAAGTGGGAAAGCAAGACACAGATCTTAGAAGAACAATTGTGACATATTCAAAGCAATCAAAGAATATAAAGAACAAATCAGAGAACTAAGGGGAGAAAATGAAAATCTCAGGAAGGATCTAGAAGGAAAGAATGATAAACACGGAAAAGAACTAGAGGGAGAGAATGACAAACTCTGAAAATAACTTGAGGAAGAGAAACACAAACTCTGAAAAGAACTAGAGGAAGAAAAACACAAAATCTGAAAAGAACTAGAGGAAGAAAAACACAATCTCTGAAAAGAGATATAGGGAGAGAGGGACAAACTCTGGAAGGAAATGGAAACACTGAAAAGATCCCAGGCTGAAATTATCACAGATTCTTATGGGATTACAGTAGCTGTCTTGAGTTTAAAAAACTCACAACTTAGTATTAAAAAACCCAAAATTACAAATCACTCACTCCAAAAGAATAACATTAATGCTTTAAACACCTTCATGTGGCATGTTCTAGGAGGAAAGAATGAACTAGGTAGAGAAAGTTTATACTCATGAAGGGGACATTAATTGCTTTCAGCCTTAAAGGAAGAACATCTGCAGCCTAGGATGTTGTGGAATGGTTAAATGCACTGAAATTCTATTAATTCTTAAATAAATAAATAAAATAAAAATTTCTGATTCAAGTAAGACTCTGATAGATGAACATTACCTACTTTATGAGAGCAAAAAATACTTTCCCTATGTTGAGGTATCAAGAAATGAAGCACTGTGTAAGAAGGTGTGTTGGATAGCTTTAGTGTCAACTTGACACACCTGGGTTGAGGGAGACTCAATAGGGGAATTGGCTCCATTGGACTGGCCTGTGGCCTCAACTGTGGAGTAATATCTTGATTGTTGAGATATGTGGGAGAGTCCAGCCCACTGTGGGTGGTACCACCCTAGGCAGGTTGTTATGTACAGTATAAGAAAGCAGGCTGGGCATGGGCCAAGGGAGCAAGCCATCAAGCAGCATTCCTCCATTGCCTGTGCTTCAGATTCCTTCCCTGAGTTCCTATGGTGGGCTCCCTCAGTGATGAGCTATGACCCAGGAGATGTGAGCCAAGTAAACCCTTTCCTCCCCAGGTAGGAATTGGTCAGATTGTTTTGTCACAGCAGTTGAAGAAAAACTAGAACAGTTGGTGAGTTAGTTACAGTGGCATTACCAGAGTAAAGGCAGGTGGAATTTATCAGAAAAGACTCCCAGTTTATACACTCACTGTCCCCAGTGAAAGTCCCCATCATGCATTTTTCCCATTTCTCCTTTGTTAGGGGCCATGTCCTACTATCCTGATCTTTGGCGTGCATTCTTTCCCCCTTCCACCACTGTATCCTTCTACTTTACTAGATTCTGTGGTTATTTAAGGTTATGTAATCATATATAAAGAGTTAGAGCTAGGATTCAAAATAAGAGAATACACGGCCTTTGCCTTTCTCAAGGTGGGTTACCTCATTCAGCATTTTTCAGTCCCATCTATTTATCATCAGCTTTCATGATTTTATATTTTTGTAGCTGAAGATAATTCCATTTTATTTATGTATGACATTTTCTTCACCCATTAATCAGTTGAATGACATTTGTTTTGTTTTGTTTTGTTTTTTTGTTCCATTTCCTATCAACAGTGAAGAATGGCAATGAACATGGATGACCAAGCATCTCTGCAGCAGGCTGTTTAGTCCTTTTGGTATATGCTAAGAAGTGATTTAGGGGAGCTATATGACAGGTCTATTTTTAGCTTTTAAAAATTTCATAAATTATCTTCATTCCATATGTCGTGATGTTTCTCCTGCTTGTTAAGTGCACCCAAGCATATGTTTTCCATGGAAGACAGAAGAGGATATCATGTCCCCAGGAAGTGGAGTTATGGAGGGTTCTTAGCCTCAATATGGTTTCTGGGAACCAAACCTGGCTCTTCAAGATCAGCCAATACTCTTAAACACTAAATAATTTCCCCAGCCAATATTTGTAGATTTTTGCAGAATTCCCTGCACTTGTTTCCATAGTGACTACACTGGTAGGCACCTTCCATCTGCAGTCAAGGGAGTTTGCTCCCCTTTCTCCAAAATTTCACCACAATTTTTTATTTTTTTTTATTTTATTTGATTTTTCATCATTTGTTTGTATTGATCGTATTGATTGTGACTGGATTAAGATGAAATTATATATATATATATATAATATATATATATTAACAAGATTATGTTTACAAGTCAAATCCAGACCCGTGCCCCCCACCCTACTCTCCCACCCACCAGAGCTCATGCATTCTGCAAACATGTTTTTCACTTTTTTTCTCAGTCCCTTTCTCAATATTCTCCATGATGAAGTTAACTGTTTTGAGCAGAAGTTCACCGTTTCCAGTCAGTTCTTTGATGGCAGTCTTTTTCCTGTTGTTGCTGTTGTTGTTGTTAGTTGTTGTTTCCAATAATTGCCCATCACTCCCAACTAACTTGGACAAAAGCTCAAGGGGACTTGTACAAGAAATACTTACAATTCCATTCCTTTCTGAGACTGTGTTACCTTCACTTAACATAAAGTCTTCTAGTTCCAACCCATTTACCTTGCAATGTTCATGAATAGGATCATCTTTCTTTACTGATGCAATAGAACTCAATTGTGTAGACATACCACATTTTCTCTATCTATTCATCAGTTGAGTGGCACTTGGCACTTGGCACTTGGCACTTGGCACCAGCTTTTTGCTTGCGAAACAGAACTGCAATAAATATGGCTATGCATGTATCTTCTGTGGTAAGATGAGTTCTTGTTGTGTATATACCCAGGAGTGGTATGACGGGTCAGGTGGTAAAGCTCATTTTGAGTCTTCCAGGGGTTCTCCACAATGCTTTGTATGTGTTGTACAAGTTTACATTCCCATAAACAGTTGGATGAGTGTTGCCCTTCCCAACAACCTCTCCAGCACTTGGTAATCATTTGTTTTCTTTGTCTCAGGGCCAGTCTTATCATAGTGAGATATCAGCTATAAGTGGTTTTCATTTGCATTTCCTTAATTATTAGCAATGCTGAAAAATTTTTAAGATGGTTATCAGCCATCTCTAATTCTCACTTTGAAGTTCTCTGTTCAGCTCTTTGCTGGATTTCTTGAGTGATTTCATTTGTTTTCTTTCTTCTTTGTTTTTTGAGTAGTTTATATACATCGGGAACTCAATGCTTTTTCCAGATGTATCTGACGTGAAAGTTTCCCTCCCACAAGTGTGGGTTTATCTCTTTCCATGTTACTTGATGTTTCTTTTGAAATGTAAACAGAAGCTTTCGAATTAATGAGGTCCCAATGCATCACTGTTGATGAATATTTCTATTGCTGTCTGCTGTCTGATTTAGGAAAGTCTTTTCCTAAACCTATGTCTTGTATGTTGCTGCCAACGTTTTCTTCTATCACCTTTACAGCTGGTGTTGGGTTTTGTTGTGGAGGTCTTTGATCCATTCTTTGAGTTGCTATTATTTTTGTACAATGAGTGAGAGGGTAGGGGATTAAGTTTATTCTTCTACAAGTCGTGATCCAATTTTGACAACACTACTTGCAGAAGATGCTGTCTTTCCTCCATTGTGTCTTCTTGGCCCCTTTGTCAAATATGAAGTGGCTGAAATTGTATGAGCTCAAATTTGGATCTTCAGTTTTGTTCCATTGGTCAACAGATCTGTTTTTGTACCAGTGCCAAGCTGTTTTATGACTATAATCCTGTTGCAAAGTTTGAAGTCTTGTATAGAGATCCCCACAGTATTGCTCTTTTTGCTCAGGGTTGCTTTGTCTATTTGGGGTCTTTTGTTTTTCTGTATGAAATTAAGGATGTTTTTCCCAAGCTTGTGAAGAAACTCTTGGGGATTTTAATTGAGATCACATTGAATGTATATATTAGTTTGAGTAGAATGGACATTTTTACTATGTTAATTTCCCCAATCCATGAGCATGGGAGGTCTTTCCATCTTCTGATGTCTTCACTTTCTTTCTTAAGGGGTTTAAAGTTTTTTTTGTAGAGATTTTTGGTGTCTTTGGTTAGGTTTGTTCCTAGGTATCTTATTGTTTTTGATGGTATTGTTAGTGGGAAGTTCTCCTTGTGTTCCTTCTTCAGTTGCATTGCTTGTTGTTGGTGTAAAGAAAGGCTACAGATCTTTCTAGGTTAATTTTGTTTCCTGCCACTTTACTGAAACTCTTAATCATTTCTAGGAGATTTCTGGTGGAGTTTTTAGCATTCCTTATGTAAACAATCATATCATCAGAAAAAAAGTGATAGCTTGACTTCCTCTTTTCCAATTAGTATTCCTTTAATTTCCTTTCTTGCTTTATTGCGCTAGCAAGTGTTTCAAGCACTATATTGAAGAGGAGTGGTGAAGTGGGCAGCCTTACTGAGTTCTTACCTTTAAGAGGAATGCTTCTGTCTCTTCTCTATGTAGGATGATTTTGGATGTGGGTTTCTTATGTATGGCTTTGATTACATTGAGGAATGATCCCTCCAAACCAATTCCCTCTAGGACTTTAAGCATGAACGGATGCTGGATTTTGTCAAAGGCTTTTTCTTCATCAATTGAGATGATTGTGTTTATTTGTTGAGGATTTTGGCATCTGTGTTCATTATTTAGATGGGTCTCTAGTTCTCCTTTTTGATTGTATCTTTGCCTGGTTTTGGTTTTAGAGTGATACTGGCTTCATAAAAGGAATTTGGGAGATTTCCCTCTACTTGAATCCTTCTGAACAATTCGACTAATAATGGTTGTAAGTCTTTTTGACATGTTTTGTAGAATTCTGCCATGAAGCAATCTGGGCCTGGGCTTTTTTTTTTTTTTTAGTTGGGAGGATTTTTTATTACATCTTCAATTTATTCATATATTACGGCTCTGTTTAAGCTGTCCATCTCTTCTTGGTTAAGCTTTGGTGATTCCCAGGATTTCAGATATTCGTCCATTTCTTCTAGGTTTTCAAAGTTAGTAGATTATAGGTTTTTGAAGTATTCCTGTATGATTGTCTGGATCTTTTCATTGTCTGTTGTGATATTTCTCCTTGCATCATGGATTGTATTGATTTGGAGTTGTTTCTTCTTTCTTTTGATTAACTTGGCTAGAGATCTGTCTATCTTGTTTTTCTCTCAAAGAAACAACTTTTGGATTCATTGATTTTTTTTTTTTGTATTGATTTTTTTTTGTATTGTTTTCCTTGTTTCTGTTTCCTTGATTTCTTCTCTGATTTTTGTTATTTCTTCTTGTCTGTTGCATTTAGGGTTCATTTTTTTGTTGTCTCTCAAGTGTTTTTAGCTGCAGTGTTAGATTGTTCACTTGTGGTCTTTTTGTTTTTCTGATGTAGACACTCAGGGCTATCAGCTTCCCTCTTAGGACTGCTTTTAAAGTATTCCACAGGTTTTGTTGTGTTGTATTATCATTGTCATTCAATTCCAGGAATGCTTTTCTTTCTTTCTTTATTTCTTCCTTGACCCATTCATTATTCAGGAGAGTGTTATTTAGTCTCCATGTGTTCTTGTAGAGAGTAGGGCTTATCCTGGTGTTGATATTGAGCTTTATTGCACTGTGGTCTGATAGAATGCATGAAATTATTTCAGTCTTTTTGTATTTGTTGAGGTTTTTTTCTGTGTCCCAGTATGTGGTCAATTTTGGAGAATGTTCCATGGGGTGCTTATTAGAAAGTGTATTTTCTGGTATTTGGGTGGAATATTGAGTAGATGTCCATGAGGTCCATTTGGTGTATCATATGATTCAGTTCAGATGTCTTTCTGTTTATTCTTTGTCCGGTAAATCCATTACATCTTTATCAAATGAACAATTGACCATGAAGATTTCACAATCATGAATATACATGCACCAAACTCTGGTGCACCAATCTTTACAAAGAAATTTCTCTAGGACTTCAAGGCACAGATTAACTCCTACACACTAATAGTAGGGAACTTCAGTACCCCACTAAGTCCTCTGGGCAGATAAAAATCTTAAAGTTGTTTTAATTTGTATTTTCTTAATTGCTGAGAATGTTGATTACACCTAAAAGATATTTTTAGCCATTTTTATTTCTTCCCTTGAGAACTCTCTGCTCATGTCCAGAGTCTATTTTTAAACTGGGTCATTTGTTTGCTTGGTTGTTTGTTTATTGAATTATTTGTATTTTCTGGATTTTAATCCACTCTCAGATTTGTAGCTGACCATGGTTCTCTGCTATTCTGTTGGCTTCCTCTTCCTTGTGTTGGTAGCTTCCTCTGGTACAAAGAATCATTGCAATTTAATGAAGAGCCATTTATCAATAGTTGTTCTATTTCAAAAGTGCTTTTTCTACATCTATATCTCGTACAAGAATTGAAGGTAAGACCCTCTTTCTGAAACTCCACAGCCTTCAGATCCTGGACTGGAGGAATCAAGCAGGCAATGACCTAGAATCCTTCTCCTTGAAGACTATTTCTCATATTATTGAAAGGCTCTATGCAATAATCCAAGGAAGGAAAACAACCCAAAACCTACCCAGCTATGAAGAACACCAATCACAATTAACATCCCAGCAAAATATTCCCAATGATATAATAGTGTCATTTTCTCCTGATAGTAACCAACGTCTGCCTAATTGGACTTAAGGTCTGCTCAATAAGAGGAAATTCCTGGTATTGAAAAGCTAATCAAATACCTATGGCTAAAGAAGTCATAAACCCTAGAGAACCCACTTTCCTAAATTAATATAATTTCTAAAAAAAAAATAATATATATATATATATATATATATATTGAAGTGGTAGCTCTCACCCATTAAAGGAGCTTCTTTTTGCAATAGCTAGGGATGAATAAAATATATTAATATTAATACTAATAATATGTTGGCGGCGAATTCCAACTGACACACAACCCATATACTTAAGGCTCAGAGAATATCATAAAATCATGTGCTAAAAAGACTTGAGAGGCAACAACAAATGAACCCTAAACCCAACAGACAGGAAGAATTTGCAAAAAGAACAGCAGAAAATAATGAAATAAAAACAAAGAAAACAATACAAAAATCAATGAATACAAAAGCTGGTTCTTTGAAAGAATAACCCACCCAGCATAGCGAACCTCCTAGCCCACTTCGTTAACCAAAAACAAAAAAAAACAAAAAAAGAGCAAATCCAAATAAATATATTCATTGATGAAAAAGGAAGCATAATAACAGATAAAGAAAAGATCCAGGCAATCATAGGAGAACACTTTAAAAATCTATACTCTACTAAGTTTGAAAACCTAAGAGAAATGGATGAATATCTGAAATCCTAGGAACAAAAGAGCTTAACCAAGAGGAGGTTGACAGTTTATACAGACCCAATTTTGAGGAAATTGAAGACTTCATAAAAAACTTCCCAACTTAAAAATAGGCCAGTCCTAGATGGTTTCACAGAAGAATTCTATAAGGAGGTTTTACAACCATTACTACTCAAAATATTAAAAATGATACAAACAGAGGAAAATCTCCCAAACTCCTTCTATGAAGCCAACATCACTCTCATACCCAAACCAGGCAAAGACACACACACACACACACACACAACACACACACACACAAATCTACAGACCCATCCCATTAATGAATCCAGGTGCAAAAATTCTCAACAAAATTCCTGCAAATCGCATACAGACTCACATCAAAAAGATCATCCATCATGATCAAGTTGGATTCATACCAGAGATGCAGTGATGGTTCAACATATGTAAATCAATAAATATCATAAAACACATAAATAGAATGAAAGACAAAAATCACACAATAATCTCAATTGATCCAGAAAAAGCCTTTGATGAGATCCAACATCCCTTCCTGTTTAAAGTTCTAGAGTGAGTTGGACTGAAGGGAACATTCCTAAATATAATCAAAGCCATATACAACAAACCCACATCTAACATCATCCTAAATGGAGAAAAAAATAGAACCATTCCCCTTAAAGATGGGAACCCAGAAATGCTGCTCCCTATCACCACTCCTCCTCAGTATAGTGTTTTAAATGCTTGCTAGGACAATAAAGCAAGAAAGGGAAATTTAAAAAGTATTAATTGGAAAAAAAGGAAGTCAAAATGCCACTGTTTCCAGATAATATGATAGTTTACCTGAGGGATGCTAAAAACTCCACCAGAAAACTCCTAGAAACAATTAAGATTTTCAGTAAAGTGGCAGGATAAAAAAGTACCCTAGAAAAACCAGTAGCCTTTCTTTACACCAACAACAAACAACTGGAGAAGGAATATAAGGAGACCTTCGCACTTACATTAGCCTAAAAAAACTAAAATAAAATAAAATACCTGGGAATAAACCTAACCAAAGACACCAAAGACCTCCACAACAAAAATTTTAAACTTCTGAAGGAGATTGAAGGTGGCATCAAAAGATGGAAAAACCTCCTATGCTCATATATTAGAAAAATTAATATAGTAAAAATGTACATTCCACCCAAATTAATATACAGATGCAATGCAATGCTAATTAAAATCCCCACGAATTTCTTCACAGACTTGGAAAAAAATCTTAAAAGCATATGGAAAGACAAAAGACCTCGGATAGCTAAAGCAACCCTGAGCAAAAAATGCAACACAGGGAGGATCACCTTACCAGACTTCAACCTATACTACAGGGCTATAGTCATACAGACAGCCTGGTACTGGCACAAAACAGACCTGTTGACTAGTGGAACATAATTGAAGATCCAAACTTGAGCTTATACTATTTCAGCCACCTCATATTTGAGAGAGGGTCCAGAAAAGCTCATTGGAGGAAAGATAGCATCTTCAGCAAATGGTGCTGGCAAAACTGGATCACCATATGTAGAACAAAATTAAACCCCTACCTCTCACCCTGTAAAAAAATCAACTCCAGTTGGACCAAAGCCTCAACGTGAAACCTGAACCTCTGAAGGTGATAGAAGAAAAAGTTGGTAGCAATTTATAAGACATAAGAGTAGGAAAAGACTTTCTAATTCAAACAGCAGTTGTGCAGGAAATAAGGACAACAGCTGACAAGTGGAACTTTGTCAAACTCAAAAGCTTCTGTACACCAAAAGAAACAATCAAGGAAGTGAAGGGAAAACCCACAGAGTAGGAGGAAATCTTCACCAGTGATACATCTGACAGAGCATTAACATCCAGAATATACAAACTACTCAAAAAACAAAGATGTAAGAAAACAAATGACTCACTCAAAAGATGGAGTAAAGAGCTGAACAGAGACTTCACCAGTGAGGAAGTAAAGATGGCTGAGAAACATCTTAAAACATGTTCAACATTGTTGCTAATTAAGGAAATGTAAATTAAATATACTCTAAGATATCATCTCAGTCAGATAAGACTGGCTAAGATCAAGAAAATAAAAGACACCAAATGCTGGAGAGGTTTTGGAGAGAGGGGAACACTCATCCACTGCTGGTGGGAATGTAAACTCCTATAACCACTGTGGAATACAGTGTGGAGAACCCTTAAAAGACTCAAAATGAGCCTACCACTTGACTGAGCCATATCACTCCTGGATATCTACCACAAGACTCCTCCTACTGCAAAGATATATTGACATCTATGTTTATTGCAGATCTTTTCACAATAGCAAAGACTTACAACCAACCCAAATGCCCCTCAACTGACTAGTGGATAACAAAAATGTGGTACATTTAAACAATGAAGTTCTATGCAGTGGTAAAAAGAAAAAAAAAAGAACTGAGAGAAAGATTCAGGACAGTTATGCCAAGTGCATGATCTGGAGTGGGGTGGGGGAAGGGAAATGGGAATATGTCTAAAATGAACTGAGAAATGATGTCTGAAATACAGAAAAGATCAATAAAAGCATTATAAAAATTGCTTCCTGCTTAACAAAGAATCCAATTAAAACTCTTTGAGCCTCATGAAGGCAGCCAATAAAAGCCAGAGGAAGATTCCACAAAAAAAAAGAAAGATGACATCATGAACTTTGCACATAAATGAATAGGACTGGAAGCCATTATGCAAAGAGAAGTAACACAGTCCCCCCAAAACAAAGGGTGAATGGTTTCCTTCATTTGTGGACGTTAGTACCAAATCCCCCAATTTGAAAGGAAAGTTGAGCAGTGTTACTGTTATATTTCTATCTGAAAGCAACTGTGATGTTAAATATGAATCTTTTAATGTGTTCTAGAATTAACATACCACTTGCTTTCAGACATGATAATTAATGTGTATAGGCAGAAGGTATATATTCATATTTTAGAGTAATATGAAATTAAAAGGAAAAACATGAACCCTTAAACATATATTGGAATTAGCATACAGTTTATTCCTGGAGGACATAATTCTGGTACATATATGATGTGTATATAGGCATACTTTGGAGCAATAATGTTGGGAAGGAACCACAACAACATAAGGACTGGATCAAGAATGGAATGATATAGTTAAATTCTGCCCCAAACTATAAAACTTTACAGAGAAAAACTTTAAAAAAGACATGTATGGCAGAATGCATGAACTGGGGTGGGGTGGGAAGAAAGGAAAGGGGGATATGTCTAAACTGAACTGAATAATAATGTCTGAAATACACAAAATATTCATAAAAGTATTATTTTAAAATTGTATTGGTACTCATTGTCAGTAAATCTTTCATTGCTCATGCCTAATCTTTAGCCAACATGAATCTTATTGTTGTTCCTAATATTTAGCTTGTTCAATAAGGATACACATTTGGCATCAACTAATACCTAGCCTTTAGTTTTTGACTTATTTACTTACTATAAAGACTTTTTTATTTTGGTGCTTGAGAGATGGCTCAGTAGTTACGAGGATTGACTGCTCTTGCAGAGGACCTGGATTCGATTCACAGCACCCACATAAACTGTTCACCAATGTGATCATACATTGATAAACTGTTAACCAAAGTGATCATATTGTTTCACATCCCCACTAGGGTTGGGGAAATTCTGGTACTTTTGCAATTTTATTGAAACTTGCTACTTTTAAATAATTATGTATTAGTATATCAAAATATTTTTAAAACATTGGCATGTAATGGGCTGGTTAGATGGCTCAGTGGTTAAGAGCACTGGATGCTCCTGCAGAGAACCCAGATATGATTTACACCACCCACATGAAGGCAACCAACCATCCATTATACTAGTTCCAGGGGATCCAACAGCCTCTTCTGAATTCTGCTGTCACTGCATGACACAGATGCACTTACAAACAGGCAATACACTGATACATGTAAAATTAAAATTATGAAGAAATTTTAAAAAATATATTGACATGCACTTTAGAGTACACATAGCTTTTTTTATAAAAAAAAAAAACCTGCCAAATAGTGATGTGTGTAAATAACTACATAATTATTCATTGTATCTAGCATTGACTTAACATTCATTGAATTGCCCTGTTGTTTATCTCCTATCATAGAACAGTTATGTAGTTATGAATTGAAGGTAATTCTTTTGTCTTCATTTGGTTAATATATGAGGCATGTATTTTATGTATCACATACCTCAAGACCATTTAGTGAGTTGAAATTTTTTCTTTTAAATAACAGACATTATGAAAAGTATTCACAAAACTGCAAAGCTGAAGGGTGTATGAGTTTTCCACTCAAGCCTAGATGATACAAAGACCTCCTAAACACTGGCATCATACAGTCTTATACATATTGTGGTAGAAAGAATTGTGAGCAGGACCCCAAAATTCCTAAAATTGACACACACACACACACACACACACACACACACACACATGCACGCACATCAAATATTCAGCCACACACTAATATAAGTAAATACATGAAAAGCTTTGGCAAAAATAAATATATACTAATTTAGTAGGTATGATCACAGGAAATTATGTATATCAGTGTGAAAATATTGTATGATCCATTTACCTCTGAGTATAGAGGTCAGAGACAAGGGTTTTTAGAGTAGAGATCAGATGTTTGAAAGGGATTTAACACAGGGAACCACTCCTCCTGGTTTTGAAGATAAACATTACCATGTGTGAGATAATAGATGTAGTGTGTAAGTTTGGGAGAAACTCTGCTGCTGCATGAAAGAGAAATGGGGTGCTCAGCCTGATATTTGCAAATCACTGAATTCTGTCAACAGGAGCTTTTAGAAGTGATGGCAGTTAGGGACAAAGTCAGATGTGTGGATTTCAGCCTTGTAAAAACCTGAGCAGATAACTCAATGACTCTGTGTCTGAATATCTAACTTTCAGAACTCTGAGATAATATGTGACTACTGTTAGAAGCTGCTGAATTTGTTTTGAATTATAAAGCAATGGACTAATACCTTCGGGTTTGTGGCCAAGTGCTGACTTGTGACCATTTGCTTATTCCAATGACTGACAAGTAACATTTTCAATGATAATTGTATAGGAGATGAGCTTTGCTTTTGCCATTGTGTATTGAGCATCACATTAGATCTGATGATGGTCAAGGACATGGGCTCCAAACAAGAGCTACAGAGCTTGGAATCTGCCTATTCTTCCCTTTGCAGGTGTTTCAGAAGCAATATTTTCTTGATTTTCTGAAGAATGCATTGTATGGGGGTGCTCTAAATATTGCAGCATCACATTCTGAACCAGGAAGGCAAATGCTTAGTGTTCATTTCATTTTGTTAGAAATAAATCCCTATTCAGAGAAAATTAGTTTGTCTCTGGGTTAAAGGTGGAATCAATAGTCATTCTGAGCTCTTCTATTTTAGTGAACAAGATATTTCATTAAATTAGAGTGATGGATGATGGAGATGTCCTTGGATCTTGTCAATTATGAATAACCCTTATTTGAAGAAACAAGGTGGGTCCTTTCTTGGAAGAGTTGTATTGGAATGTTTCTCTGCAGAGACAGGCTTTCTGATTTAACAATGATCTAATTTGGCCTTGCTGATCCAGGCGCCAATGTAATGCAATCAGAATCTTCTATGCTCAGCCTGACTCACAGTGGACAGCTCCCTGCAGGTGACCTTCAGTAGACTCCTGGAAATGGAGTGAAATGAACCAAAGAGGGGAAAAAAAAAAGCTTAAATGGAAGTGAGAGAAAGGGGAGAGTAACTCGAATGTACTGGACAAAGATTTTTTCTTTTGGTCTTTTCGAGACAGGGTCTCCCTGTAGCCCCAGCTGGCCTGAAACTTGCTCTGTAGACCAGGCTGGCCTTGAACTCACAAAGATCCGCCTGCTTCTGCCTCCCGAGTGCTAAGATTGAAGGCATGCGCCACCATGCCCGGCATTTTTTTGTTTTGTGAACAAAGATTTTTAATCATTACTTGTAAATACTAAAATTAATTACAGATGCTTAACATTGTGTTACTGCATTGATGCGATGATATTCTGTTAGTGTTAGACATTGTATTGAGTGATATTCTTCATTTAATTCTGCAACAGTATCAGGGCAAGGATACCATCACTTCCATCGTTTGCTTGGAGAAAAAATTCAGAAAATTAGCATAGACATACAGCTAGTAATTGATGTACCCAGAATTTATGCTTTTTTTTTTTGTCAAGTGCCCAAATCCATGATTATAACATTGTATTAAAGACTGCTATTTCCTGAGCGTTTCATCCTATACCAATTGGATATGCTTGATCCTGGATGATAGAAGTTGGAATGCCACATTCCAATGATTCTTAAAATGTAGTCTATGCATGTTTTGTAAATACAAAGTCAATTTCCATTATCACAGAAGACTGTGCTCAAGTTCCAGCTTATAGTGTGGAAGGAGGACAAGTAGCTCCACCATCACTGAGGAAAAATACTTCCTTCCTTTAGATCTACATATCACACAGAATCTGACAAAAATGAAATAAAACTGTATGAAAGAATGTGAAATAAATAATATGTAAATGTGAGAAAGGTGGGATTTTGCTCCTCAAATTACCAGGAAGTCTGAGTTGATGAATTGATAAAGGGGAAAGCTTCCCTCTTCCACATTTTGGTTACTCTTGAAGTATAAACATGCTATTTATAAAATAGAAAATTCACCATCAAATCCATACAACAATTAATTCAGTAATATGTTATACATTTTTGGCATTTCCTTACAATAAATATGTGAGAAAGGAAGGATGGATTTTTCTTAGGTCAACGTCAAGTCTAAGACAAGACCTGTTCATTAAAATGTTACCCAGTTTGTAGTCAGCAGCTTCAAGTAAAGAAAGAAAGAATCTTTAGCATAAAATGTTGTGCAAAAACTGGGACAGACAGAAGTCACTTTGAAGGTAAACTTATTTCTATTTCGTCCATTGTCCCTCTGTGCAGACTTTTGAGGATCAGGATAAAATGGATGTGTATATGATTGTCAAAATTTGAAAACACAGAGCTGGAGAAAAGCTGAGTAGTTAAGACTACTGGTTGCTCTTGCAGAGGACCTGGATTTGATTCCCAACGTCCACCTAGCAGCTAACAACTGCCTGTAACTTCAGTTCCAGGAGAATCCAACACCCTCTTCTGACTTTCAAGGGCATTGGCTTACATACATGAAGGCAATATACAGTCATGCACATAAAATCAAATTAATTTAAAAAATATGCTAAGCATGGTGTCACATGCCTTTAATCCCAGCACTCAAGAGGCAGAAGCAGCTGGATCTCTGTGAGTTCAAGGCCAGCCTGGTATACATAGCCTCTTCCAGACCAGTTGGGGCTACAGGGAGACCCTGTCACCCTTGAAAATGCAGTTGTATACTCTTTGATGTTATGCTCATTAAAAAATGAGGTCTATAATATAAAATCAATGTGGATCTATAACTGTTTCAACCAATTCAATACAGCTGAAATATCATTTTGTGACTTTCATACTGAGCTTACAAAACAACCTAAAATGCCTTCTTGGACCCTGGTAGACTAATTCTTGGTGCCATGAACCACCACATAAAAAAACAAACAAACAAAAAACAAAACAAAACAAAAAACTCTCATCACTTGATGCTGCCATATTGGCAGTGACTCTAATCTCTCATTTTTGCAGGCCAGAGAAGTACTATAGCAACACCCATACAAGCAAAGTGCCAGACTCATGAGTGAGTACACTGAATGTTTTGACCAGCACAACTGACAATGAGGACCAGAAATAATTTCTTCCAATGCATATCATAGATAGAGGAATCACTCAAGGAAATCCTATCTCAATTCATAAGCTGCAAAAATCTGACATAGAGGAATGTATAAACTAATCAGTTTACCAGGAGCAGCAATAGGTAACTCGGGCAATCACTGTGTATGTGTTTATGTATACACGTATGTGGATATCTGTATGTGTGTTTATCTGTGATGCACATGTGTTCATATGCTTTGAAATACCAAAGTATAGGCAATCTTTGTGTACCCTAAACTCAGATAAGTTAATTGAATATTAAGTATAGACCATATTTTGATTACAGAATGTAGCTGAGATCCATAGTTGATTTATTTTTATCCATTATGACTATATTAGAGCCTAGTGGCCCAGGAACTTACAGATTACCAGGTTGGAAAAGGTAGGGACAGATCAGAGTTATTGAAGGTTGTTTTATAAGCTTCTTAGTGTTTAATATTTTTGTTAAAAAACTGCATTATCGAGGCTGGAGAGATGGCTCAGGGGTTAAGAGTGTCAACTGCTCTTGCAGAGGACCCGGGTTCCATTCTCAGCACCCACATGGTGGCTAAGAACCGTCTTTAACTCCAGTTCCAGGGGAATCTGATGCCCTCTTCTGACCCCCACAGCACTGCACAACATGGGTGCACAAACCTACATGAAGACAGTACACTCATACACATAAAATAATAAGTAAATAAATAAAAAAATTTTAAACTGCATTATCAATAAAGAGTATACTCTTCAATAGAATATATACAACATGAAAATAAATGTAGGAGAGTTTGGTGTGTGGTTAAGAGGAAGGAAACCAGCATCACAGCAGCAGAGGAAAGGAAGAACAAAGTACAATGGTGTATATATACAAAAATGCCATAATTAAACAACATAAGTTGTTCTCTCAACTAAAAATAAATAAAATTTAAGATAGGCAAACAAGAATGTTCTTTAGGTCTGTTTTCAAAAGGAAAGATTTTAATTTTTATTATATTAAAATTTTGTTATTTTATTTTATGTGTATGCGTGGATTGCTTGCATGTATAGTGGACCCATGTGTCCCTATACCCAAAGAGACCAGAAGAGGACATCAAATCCTTTGGAAAAGGAGTTACAAATAGTTGTTAGCTGCCATGTGGGTCCTGTGAATAAAACCTAGGTCTTGTGCAAGAGCAGCCAGTTCTAAGCCATTTCTCCTTCACCTAAGGACATATTTCATTTAAAGAGGAAAATAGAAGAGGCCAGATTTTCAACACTTATGCTCCCAGATAAGGAGGAATAGAGAACATATTGAGGGAGGCAGGGTCAGTTAGTAATTGCTACTCTTACTATTGCCAATACTAATTTATCTACACTGATAGTGGCAGGAGAAACATCAAATATATGAAATAAATAAATGAGCAGAACAAAGGTCATTAGATCATATTCCCTGTTTGTAAACATGATTATTTCTTCAGGTACAACTTAGAGGCTTTAATAGTGACCTGTGGGAATGAAACTTTGTTATTAGCTTAAAGCAAGAACTTGTAAGACCTGTCCTGGAAGATCTCCAGTTATCTGATATCTCTGTGGGCATTGAGAGTGCCTCTGTGAGTTCTCTGTAGCAGGAAGATTCGGAATATTACAATGATTCTTGCTTTGCCCTATCTCTGCAAATTTCCAGAACAGGAGAGCCCCTTCCCTTGAGGCATTGAGCAAAATGTCACACCTCTAGTTACCTTGCACAAACCGGAGCTCTACAGCCCCCTGATTAGAACCAAGGTGGCTCACCCCTCCCTTCCTCCTGCCCCCCCCTTCCTTGCCCAGAGCACAGTAGCTTTCAATATAAAGACCTCACTGACAGAAAATAAAAGGAGTTACTATCTCCCAGGCTCTCTGCGTGTGAGTCTGCTCATTTCTATGGGTGATCTCCTGCAGTTTTCCCTCCCCCCTTCTTGTGAGGGCAAAGCCTAGAGATTGTCAGCCTGCAGGCAGGAGACAAGCCCTGGAACTGTGCCAAGAAGGGAAGAACAGTGTGTGGAATGTGACATTGAATAACGACAGTGACCAGTCATTGCCAGATCACATACAGGTCAGAGAAAGAAGTTTAAAACTCCTCGTGTTGGGCAGACTAACCAGGAAATGACCAGAACACACGCACACACACACACACACATATGCAATAAGGTATATATGTACACACAGTCATGCACATGCAAGCACACACATATACACACCCTGTGCACACACAGTGATATCTTACTTTTTTAAACACTGATGAAGCAGATGCCTAGCACAAGAATCATCAAACATTTGAAAACTTGATCTAAAATGCAGTCTAATTTACTGAGGAATTTGACAATAACCGGGGAAACAGGGTGCATCAGTGCTAATTGTTCTCTGTCCATTCACTGTACCATGTACTGTGCTTCATGGGACTATTAGTCACACTCTGGTTTAAGACTTTTTCTCGTTTCTTCACTTTCTGGGTTAACTTAGATATTATACTGTCTCCTGTGAACTTTATTTCACTCTTTAATGAATCTTCAACGAAATGAAAAAGCATTCCTGTAAAGATTAAATGAGTTCAGGTGCAGAACAGCTTATAGTGCCTGACTTAAGTAAATGTGCGTTTCTAAGAAAGGTAAATGTCAGGGTTGTTTGCCAGATGTATGACCAAGTCTTGCCCAAGAGGCCATATGAGAAGTCAGATTTTGCAATCATACTCCAGCCAGTACAATCAGGATCACCTGCAATTGGATTACAATCATCTCAGGATATTCAGGAGGAGGTATTAAGCTAGAATTTTCTCGAGGTGAGGCGACTCACTACAGGAATGGTTTTAAGTAGCTGGTGGGATTTAAAGTCTGTAATTTTACCAACGAGGTGATCTGTAAATATCCAGGCCATTGAGCTCTAACATGACCACAATGAATGGGAAGAAAATAAGTGTGGATCTGAGACACATTCATAAATAAAACTATAATGAATTGTATATATGTACTTTGTAATACATGGATATTCAATATGTTATGTATAAATATATTTATATTATGTATTGACATGATATTCCTTTAGTGGAATTGAGTGTGGGGCACATTAGGATTGTCTATGCCTTTCTATCCTGAAGCACACACACACACACACACACACACACACATACACACACACACACACACGCGCACGCACGCGCGCGCACACACACACACACACACACACACGCATGCGCGTGCGCGCACACACACACACACACACACACACAGTCTGATCATCAAAACAAGTAGGATTAAAGACACTTTTAGAGGTGATGGTAGTACGGGGATGAAGACCGTAGCCTGGCAATCATATTTTGGTCCTCATTAATCAGCAGATATCTTTACTTTTACCGTAAGATTTGTTTATTCTTTTATCCTGTAAAACTTCATCCTTGATATAAGAAGTTTACTGCAGAAAATTTGATATAGGTTAGACAAATTAATGGACCTCTCTATCAGCCAGAAAATTCTGGGAAGTCAATTCAAAGAAATAGTAATTTTTGTCCATTAGTACGTGCTGCTTGCTCTCCAAACCTAAGAGCTTATGCTACTTGAGGTACCCTGATCATATATTGTCAGCACTAATCCAAACGTTATAGACACAGGTAAAGATGGTGGGAAATCCTTGAATTGCTTGTTTACTTTGGAAATATATAACTATAACTATATAACTATAATTAACTATTAACTATAACTATAATTAAAGTAGACATTGAAGGCCTCTGAATTAGGCCCTAAGTAGATGGAATTATGATTAGCAGACAGTGGAATCAAATTCAGAAAACAATGTGAAGCAGATGAAGAGTGATCCAGAGAACCTCCAAGAATGATAAATTAAGCAGAGAGACTGCCAGGTCTTGATCTTCCCAAGATATGGCATTCAGATTTCCTGTGATCCTATGAACCCCAAATTAATATCACCTAAGGAGTAACCCACCATTCCTACTTAGGAAAACATTTAAAGTGCAGTAAATGTATCATAGCCCTGTAGAAATATGAACAGTGTTCTACGCTGTCTTGAAGCAGGGCTTGATATTTAATACATCCATATACTAGCTGTGTGGTACCTATTCTAGTTGTTTCACCTCTCTGAGTTTCAGTTCCCACATCTTTGGAGTAGGTAAACAAATAAACATCTTCTATACATTTTCCATTGGCTACAATGCAGTGTCTACAGCTTTAGTTCTATCCTTGGGACATAGCAGTTAGCCTAGCATTTGCTTATATATTTTGTATATGTTAGGAAGCCTCCTTCATTTGAGTGGCTAAGGTAATATGTGCAGATTGTACTGATTTGGGACTCTGTTCCCTCTCTGTTGCTGGATGGCTTACATAGTAATAGAGGTTCTCTATAGCTCGCACTAATTACCTAATCATTACTATGGTATGATTGCAAATCACATGTACTTAAGTTAATTTCCTTTAAGAAATCAGGAACTTGGAGCTAGTACTTTTTCAATGCACAGGTTTTTAATGAAAAGGAGAAATAAGTGTGAAAGCAAGAGTGCTGTCAAGGTTTTATTTAATGAGAAAATCAATGCATTCAAGGTATTGTCAATATCACCAATGATGTCTCGTTTGGCATAATCAAAAGTGGTTTGCACTCAGTTATTACATGCTCTTTTGTTAATCTAATTCCTGGTTACTTGTTATCATACAGTGAATGAAAAGTAGTTTACAATTAAATCAAAGGGTACTTATATCTGGTGGAACTTGGACTACTAGTTGGGAACTAGTTAGTTTATTGGCAATCCAGAGTATACAATTCAAGTTATCACAGGTGAAAAACATGACTTGCTCAATTTCATACAGACATATAGTCAGAAAGCTGACAGATTAATGACACTCCCTTGCTGAAACTTTTCCTTTACTAACATTTTATTACTCACTTTCTAACAGGGATGGGAAATTCAGCTTTTAGTCACTTTAGGTCCACTTTCTCTGGCTCTCCATTAACTTTTGACATGTTAGAATGAGTTTAATCTGACCCATTGGAAACGGTGTGAAGCCCTGACTTGTAGTAACTTTGAAAGAGCAAAAGATCACTCAAATGTGCATTACAAATAGATTGGGGGAAGTATCAACATTATGGACTATATAAATGACATAACCATGGGCAAATAAGGATACTTCTTAGTGTTCAAGTTATCTTTCTGTTGATGACATATGCATGTTTTCCTTCTTTTTTTATTTTTTTTTTATTTCTTTATGTGTATGAATGTACTGTCTGCATGCAGGTTTGTGCACCCATGTCGTGCAATGCCCTGGAGGTCAGAAGAGGGTGTCATCGGATTCCCCTGGAACTGGAGTTCTCCTGGAATTGGAGTTTCAGACGGTTCTTGGCCACCATGTGAGTGCTGGGGATCAAACTCGGGTCCTCTGTAAGAGCGGTCCGGTCAGCGCTCTTAACCGATAGGCCATCTCTCCAGCCCGAATGCTTGCCTTCTATCCAGGTGGGTTTCAATGCTTGGAAGACAAATGTTAGATTTAGAATAAAAAAGGTCAAACAGACTAAAGAGTTGAAAGAGTTTAATGTCTTGTCTGAACCCTACTAATCTCATTTTAAATGTTGGCATTGCTTTGGCCTAAAATTCTATAACAGAAGCATTCTTTTAATTGAAATATTACCTTTGTTTGCTCAGTGCTCAAGGTGCATAGTTATATTAATGCTTAGCTTCCTTGACACACGCAACTCATTAGATTAATGATATGAAGTCAGAATCTAGATTCCAGGTCTTTTTCCTACAGAGTGATCTAGTGAAGTTACATCAGTCACAGCAGAGCAGTAAAGGAAGGATCTCATAACTATGAATTTTTACTATCTCAAATCAAAATGAAATCCATAGTCTTTAGAGAAGATTAAGAGGCCACTTAGAGAACATTATCTTATCTTAACAAATGTGTCATCAAAGTATAGTACTTAAAAGTACTTCAGTACTATTAGGATATGGAGTAGAAACTATAGAAATAAAAACACTAAAGAAAAGTAATATTCTAAATGGAACAGGAAAAGCATGATACTTTTGAAAATGACAATCATTCTTACAAGGAAAAAAAACTGAGAGAGAAAAAGAAATACAAAGATAGATAGAAAACTATTGCCAAGAATTCCTCGGCTTTTAACTCAGCATCAAAATAAGTTGAGTGCACAAAGCAGTCCATGGATGATACTAGATTATTACTTTTTGTTTTCAACAACCAACATGACATCTTCCCACTTTCTGATTGCTAGATTCAAGTGATTTGAGGTGAAATTTGATGTTCACAATTGCTTTATTATCTACTTTCTTGGCTCTGAAAAAGACATCTTACATGTGGAGTCATAAACATGCCACTTAAACTTTCCAATGATTAACTGCTTTCTCTATAAAATGAAGGAGATGGGTGGGTCAAAAAGGGATATAAAATGAAGTGATTGCCCAGCGTGGTGGCACATGCCTTTAATCCTAGCACTCAGGAGACAGAGGCAGGTGGATCTTTGTGAGTTCAAGGTCAGCCTGGTCTACAGAGTGAGTTCCAGGTCAGCTGGGGCTACAGGGAGACCCTGTCTCGAAAAGACCAAAAAAAAAAAAAAAATGAAGCCATAGGACTCACGATGGGAAATTGAAGCAGTACATAATGTTGCCAGGATAATGTGCCACTAGAATGATGTTGTAAAGGTTTAGATTTTTGTTTTATGTTTTTTGTTTTGTTTTTCAGAAAAGTTATTATGATGTATTTTGTGAGGCAGGTTTACAACACTACAAGTTTTGACTAAGGAGGAAAGAGAAAGAAAAAAATACCAGTACCCACTTAAAAAAAATCACAGTCTCAGGAGTTCATTTAAAACATAGGAACTTTTCATTTATCCCATGTTAGCTGCACCAGTCAGTGATTAAGTAGAACTACAAGCTGTATAGGATTTATTGTTTATTTCTGGGTTATGACCTTAATAATGTGTAATTATGTATTACCAACAGGGTGTTTTTAACTGTGACTATTGTATAAAAACAAATCTTG
Organism: Rhizomys pruinosus; assembly: GCA_009823505.1. NCBI lineage: Eukaryota > Metazoa > Chordata > Mammalia > Rodentia > Spalacidae > Rhizomys > Rhizomys pruinosus. The sequence goes on from VZQC01006876.1 coordinate 358,199, forward strand.
ATATCCTTCAGAAGCACATGAAGTTTGCAACTTCCTGCCCATTTTTTTTTAAGACTGTAGTCATCTTGGACCTTTTAAACACAAATTTTTTAAACTCAACCAAGCTGTGATAAGTGGAATGGTTACTGTTTATACTGTGGTATGTTTTTGATTACAGCAGACAATGCTTTATTTTCCAGTTGTCGTTGAGAATACAGGAAAAAGAATCATCAGATGCAATGGTTTTATATAGCATCTTGTCTATCATGTTTTATAAATACTGGAGAAGCTTTGACCAATTTGACTTAGAGATGGAATGTAACTTTGCTTACACAAGTTGCTATTAAACTCCTGCTTAAGGTGTTCTAATCTTCTGTGAGCATACTAAAAGTGAAAAATAAATGTGAATAAAATGTAAAAGAAGGATAATAAAATTAGCAATGAGTCACTATGGTTTATGAAAAACAAATAAGAGAGCATATATATTTATATATATTATATATAAACAAATAAGAGAGCATATATATTTATATATATTATATATAAACAAATAAGAGAGCATATATATACATATATATATATATATATATATATATATATATATATAAAATACTTGCACAGTGGTTTGGAAGACATTATAATGAGCATAAGCACCACCAATATTGACATCATCACCATAACTACATCAGCATAATCATCAACATCAATATCATTCTCATCATCCTCATTCTCATCTTTAAGACCACCATCAGCATCATCATTATTGCTGCCATCATCATTGTCTTCCTCATCATCATAATCATCATCACTAAAGCCATAATCACCAGAAATATCTTAACTATCATCTTACCCATCATTATTATCATCACCACCACCACCACTATAATTGTCAACAACATGATCAACAGCATTATTTTTACCAATATGCCCATAATTATCATCATTTCCTCCGCTAGATGTGAGAAATAATTAGTCCATCAGGAACTTACCACTCTAAGTAGCTATTAGCTGCCATTTGGCCAATTAAATACTAAAGAAATCTATAACCTTGTTTAAGTCCAATTAAATGTTATAAGATTTTTAAATGGGAAAAATAAACCCCTCAAAAGATGGGCTGACCTAAATTGAGACTTCATCAGGCAACAAAACAATACTAGACCAGCATTTGCATCTCTACTATTTTACTTAGTTTTCCCTGCTGGTATGAAGTCATTAATCACCTTTATATTATTAATGAGGAGACCCTGAATCCAAATCAGGAACCAGAAAGAAGAAACAAACAAACAAACAAACAAACTGGGGTTAAAGACAAATGATGGGTTATTTTTCTCTAACACTTTCATGCCGACTGAAGACTGTTTAGAATATCTGATCCTACATTGCTTTTAAAGGCTATGGTCATGAGAGAGACTTGGATTTCAGTACAGAGTAAAGAAAGCAAAGGCTCTATGGGGAAAAAAGAAAAGGAGTACAATAACACACAGGGCAGGCAGCTGCAGCCTTCATGAGCATTAATTTTGCTTAATATTACAAATTATAAATGCTGCAAATACAAGCATGACAAATAGAAAAGCACAAAGTGATCATTAGGATTATAATGTGTGTGTGAATGTGCGATCAGAATAGGCACACAGCTAATAAAGCACCATATAAATGCTAAATACTTTGTTCACTGCTACAATAATGTGTCATATGCCTGAAATTCTTAAGTACTTTACGTTCTCTGCTAGTCTGAAGTCATCAATCCCATTTATAAAATTAATGAGGAAACCCTGGGTCCAAATCAGGAACCACAGGGAGGAAAGAAACTGGAGTTAAAGATAGATGATGGGTCATTTTTCTCTAAAGCACTAATGATCCTCTGCCAAACAACACACTTTGTCCTCAACCCTATTTTAAACACTGCAGCAGTCACCCTGAAAAGAACTGATTATTACCAACACATCAATGATATTGAGTTGGACAATTCACAGATCGTTGTGACTCAGAGTGAAATGGCGTCTTTTAAAAGCTTCCTCTTAAACATTCATATTGTGGTCAAGCCTAGCAGTCTGAGTCAGCTTTCTCCTATAACAAGATCCTGCCCACTGTGCAAGTTGTCCATTTTGAACATTCCACTTCCTTCTTCAGGAAAGCGTCTGTTAATGATTTAGTGAGTATACTTGGAATCAGATGGATAAGTACAAACTCTCTGTGCTAGATAGCTTTAGCGTCAGCTTGACACACCTGGGTTGAGGGAGCCTCAATTGGGGAATTGGCTCCATTGGATTGGTCTGTGGCCACATCTGTGGAGTATTGTCTTGATTGTTAAGCACTGTGGGAGGACCCAGCCCACAATGAGTGGTGCCACCCTGGGCAGGTTGTTGTGTACAGTTAAGAAGGCAGGCTGGCATGAGCCAGGGAAGCAAGCCAGTGAACAGCATTCCTCCATGGCCTGTGCTTCAGCTCCTGCCTCCAGGCTCCTGCCTTGAGTTTCTGCCTTGGGGCCCCTAAGTGAGGAACTGTGACCCAGGAGATGTAAGCTGAATAAACCCTTTCCTCCCCAAGTTGGTGTCAGTCAGAGTGTTTTGTCACAGCAATGGAAGACAAACTAGGTCAGAAATTGGTACTGAGAGTGGTGTGTGTGTGTGTGTGTGTGTGTGTGTGTGTGTGTGTGTAAGTCAGAGGACAACTTGCAGGAAATGGCTTCTCTCTCACCACCTTGGAGGTTCTGAGGACTGTAATGTCAAAGGTTGGTGTCAAGTATCTGTGTGCTGAGCCATCTCACTGGGCCCAGGATTGCTCTTAGGTTTGCCCAACTTGTTGTCTGTGTTTTGTTCATGATTTCTTTTCTGATAATACAGAGATGATTGATTGACTGACTGACTGATTGATTAAGACATTGTGTAGCCCTGGCTGGCCTAAAACTTACTGTGTAGACCAGGCTAGCCTCAAAACCACAGAGATCCCTTTGCCTCTGTCTCCTGAGTTCTGGAATTAATGGTGAGTGCCACTATACCTGGAAAATACAGGGATTTTTAAAAAATTTTTTTTATTTTTATTTATTTTTGTATGTGAATGAGTGTACTGTCTGCATGTAGGTTTGTGCACCCATGTCATGCAATGCCGCGGAGGTCAGAAGAGGGTGTCGGATTCCCCTGGAACTGGAGTTCTCCTGGAATTGGAGTTACAGACGGTTCTCAGCCACCATGTGGGTGCTGGGGATCGAAACCGGGTCCTCTGCAAGAGCAGTTGGTGCTCTTAACTGCTAGGCTCTCTCTCCAGCCCCCGATTTTTTTTTTTTAAGCAGGTTCTTTTTTTTTTTTTTTTGTCATTGTTTTACTTAGTACTTTCTGGGTTTGGAACTGGAATCTGTTAGAGAGAGAAACTGATTATTAGAGATCATTTTTATTTTGNGGCCCATTAGAGAGTGCTTCACCTCACTGGAGTCTGCTGTCATCCCTTGTCAGCATTATTTGAGATTTACTTTTAGAGTCAGATCCTGTATCCTATACAGTGAAATGACACAATCAAGTTAGTCAACACAGAGATGCTGGGACTCATGGAACAATATTTCAGTAAGAATACACACAGAATATATCACCAGATACTCCTTTCATGAAAATCTTCTTGCCCAAGGACAATTATCAATGTGAACAGACCCATCAGGAAGTCCCTTAAGAAGGAGGTTTCCCTCCTTCAAGGCAGGTGTCATCCATGATCTGTGTTCAATGGCTGACTTACACCAGTCAGCACACATGGAAAACTCATAAGGGCCATTGTAGCACAGGATCCTGTGGAGTCTCCCAAGGCCCTTGCTGGTTCTATGTCTATTTTGTATAGTCCTGTTTTTCATCTATTTTCCACAGGTGATGATTACAAGGCTACTTCCAAAAACATAGACTGCACATAAACTCATCATCTCTCTTCCTCCTGCCCAACTTGCTACTGTGGCAAGATAATTTCCTTCAACACAAAAACATCTAAAACAGGAGACCTGGTACTCCACAAGTTTCCTAGAAAAGCAAACATAATCTGTTTCCATAAGAAATGAGCACAACTAAAACAGGAAGATAATTTAGTTAATATTATACTCCTGACACATGTACCCAGGAAGCAATTACTAATTACTAATTCATCTCTAGCTTTTGAAAACAAACTTAAACTTTCTCTTTACATTTATTCATCATTTAAAAGTGAATATAATCATTATGAAATAAAGAAATTTATATAAATTCATTCATATATACATGAATGAATGTATATAAATAATTTTTATTATTCAATATCATATTTTATTTATACATAAATGAATACAACAACCATATTTGGATATATGAATGCATATATTTCATTTATTTATATTACATATATCATACTTATAAGTATGTTTATTATATAAAAGAAATTAAAAGAAGAACTGAAGTTCAAATAAATGCTTCTTTTACCATGTGATATAAATCATAACCCTAAAATTCAGTTCCATTGATCAACTTGTCTGTATTTATGCCAGAATCATAGTGTTTTTCTTACTATAGCTCTGTAGTATAATTTGAGATCAGGAATGTTAATGCCTCTAACAGTCGTTTATTGTTCAGGATTACTCTGGCTATCTTGGTTTTTCTGTGTTTCTATATGAAATTTGTGATGATTTTTTTCAATTTCTGTGAAGATTTGTAATGTAATTTTAATGGGTTGACCATTTTCAGAATATTAATCCTCCCGATATATGAATATAAGAATTTTTCTATCTTTCTGTATCTTCCTTAATTTCTTTCTCCAATGTCACAAATTTTTCATTATAAAACTCCTATAATTCCTTAATTAGATTTATTCCCAGGAATTCTTATTATTTTTAAGGTTGTACATTTCCAGAAATGTATACATTTGTTTAATATTTTTCTATTTTAGTGAAATACAGATTTTTTTTAAGATTTAAATTTATGTTTATGAGTGTAGGCTGCATGGGTGTAAGTGCACATGTGTCAACTTGTTCAAATAGTCCCCTGGTGAAATTTATTTGTATGTGCTCAGTATTTCCCATTATAAAATTATTATAGTGAAGAACCTTGTATGAGTCTTACTGCACATGATTCATTTCAGTTTGCAGATATAGGTTCCATGGTATGTTTGTGATATAGAAAAAAATTAGTAAGAGCTGTCAACATCCTAAGAACAGTAACACTCATGTTGGTAAGGAGACTTAAGTGACGTGCATTGAGTGACTTGTTTTCTCTTTTTCTTTAGAGCAAAGAAAAAATAGTTTTATAAAGGTCTTTTCCTAGATCCAAAAATAAATTTACTTATCCTCTCAGAGACTAAAGGTCTTCCTTGACATTTGATTTCAGACTCCATCTCTAATCACCATGCTCCATTATCAGTAAAATTCCCTTTGGCTACAATACAAGGCCATACACTATTACACCATAATTTAGACTACAAAATTCGTGGTCCGTACCTGTATAAAAGAAGGCGTTGAGTTTTCTCAGCATTTTATTTTATTCACGTGTTTCTAGATAAATACCCTTCTGATACTAAGTAGATAATCTCATGTTTTCAGTTTTAAAAATTTTATCAACATATATACCAGGATTCATGCACTGTTCCCGATGATATATTATTGGTTTCCAGCTCCAATCCATAAGTTTCTTATTTTTTTTCATTTTTAAAAAAATATTTTATTACTATTTTTTTAATCAAATCTAGACCCGTGTCGCCCACCCTACCCCCCGCCCCACCAGAGCTCATGCATTCTGCCAAACATGCTTTTCATCTCTTTCTCAGTCTTTCTCAAAATTCTCTGTGTGAAAGTTGACTGTTTTGAGCAGAAGTTCACCATTTCAGTCGGTTCTTTGATGCAGTCCTTTCTGTAGTTGTTGTTGTTGTTGTTGTTGTTGTTGTTGTTGTTTCTAGTATGCATCACCCCCAACTATTTGGACAAAAGTTCAAGGGGCCATGCACAAGAAATACTTACAACTAGGTAATTGGCACGAGCATCCACAGATGAGGGATACCATTCATCGTTTGTATTTCTGGGACTGTGTTACTTCACTCAGCATGATGTCTTCTAGCTCCAGCCATTTACCTGCAAAGCTCATGATGTCATCTTTCTTTACTGCTACATAGAACTCCATTGTGTAGATGTACCACATTTTCTCTATCCACTTGTCAGTTGAGGGGTATTTGTGTTGGTTCCAGCTCCTTTCTATTGTGAAGAGAGCTGCAATAAACATGGCTGTGCATGTATCTCTGTGGTAGGATGAGTCTTGTGGGTACATGCCCAGGAGTGCTATGGCTGGTTCAGGTGGCAAGTTCATTCCAAGTCTTCCAAGGGTTCTCCACACTGCTTTCCACAGTGGCTGTACGAGTTTACATTCCCACCAGCAGTGGATGAGTGTTCCTCTTTCCCCACAACCTCTTCAGCACTTGGTATCATTTGTTTTCTTGATCTTAGCCATTAGCCAGTCTTAATGGAGTAAGATGATATCTTAAAGTGGTTTTGATTTGCATTTCCTTAATGATTAGTGATGTCGAACACTTCTTTTTATTTTATGATGTTGAACACTTCTTAAGATGTTTCTCAGCATTTGACTTTTTAATGGCAGTGGAGAGCATGAGCCACTGATGTCCTCAGACTGTCAAGGCTCAAATTGCAGCCACCTCATAGTGTGTGGCTCTGGTCAAGTGACTTATCTTTGTAAAATTTGTTTTTTTCTTTTTTTCATTTGTGAGATGGGCAGTACCCATCAGCCCTCACTGTTGTGCTGGGGACTTGCAGGTGGACCACTACTGACTAAAGAATGGACGCCACATCATCCTACTGGCTGAGGGCAGGCTGGTCAACATGGGTTGTGCCATGGGCCACCCCAGCTTCGTAATGAGTAACTCCTTCACCAACCAAGTGATGGTACAGACTGAGCTGTGGACCCACCCGGACAAATACCCTGTTGGGTTCACTTTCTGCCCAAGAAGGTGTATTAGTCACTTTTTTGTTGCTGTGATAAAGCACTATGACCAAGGAACTTATAAAAGGAAGAGTTTATTTGAGCTTACAATTGACGGTTCCAGGGAATTAGAGTCCATTGTGGTGGGAGATATGATGGCTGGATCTGGAGCAGCAAGCCGAGGGTCACATCTCACAAAGAGCACAGGAAGCAGAGAGAGCAACTGTAGACCACTAGGCTTGTTAAACTCACTAAGCCTGCCTCCAATAACGTACTCCCTCTAGCATGGCCACACCTTCTAAGATCTCCAAAAACAGTGCCACCAACTGGAGACAAATGTCTGAATACTTACAGCCTATGGGGGACACTCATTCAAACCACCACAGAAGGTAAGCTCTCAACTCTACCTCACACCAAAGGATATCTGTTGGATCCTGTGCTCCCATTTAAACTTGCAAGAATTTATAAAATTCTTATCTTTGCCCTTTTAGAAGTCCCCACAGGTTCTTGGTGCTCCTCGGAGCACACCCACAGCAGCACGGGCTTTCAAGTGAGGCATATCAGGAATGGAACTTCCATTCCTCAAGTATAAAGTGAAGGCAGTAGTAGGTTCCTCTGATGATCATGGTCACAGCTCACATGTGTATAAGGATTGGACAGGTAGATGGTGAAATGGGCTAGGTGGGAACTGAAAAGCTGAAGAACACAAGGTGTCTGCCACTTAGCTGTCACCATCCCTTCATTTCACTAGGCCTCTGAGCTTTGAAGAGAAGCCATATACTATGATATTAGTATGAAACACACACACACACACACACACACACACACACACACACACTTATTTATTTTAGTCTTTTTGAGACAGGGTTTCCCTGTAGAACCAGCTGTCCTGGAACTTGTTATGTAGACCAGGATGACCTTTAACTCACAGAGCTCTGTTTGCCTCTGCCTCCCGAGTTCTGGGATTAAAGGCATGCTCGACCACACCCATCTGGGTTTTGGCTGTCACAAGTGAACTTTACTACTTTCCTGTCTGGACTTGGTTTATCAGCAAACTGGTAAGAGTAGCTGCAACTTCTCTAGCTTTGGCTGGTGGGGAGGTTTTTGGGGGGTGGTTTTCATTCCACCCCTTGAAAGCCTGATTCTCCCAACTTAGGAAGAATTGGGAAGATGCTTGAGTGTCCACTCAGGCCTGAAGCATCTACTCCCAGGGCCATACAAACCCTTCCCCCTCATTTTCTTGGGCTACTCCCTGGGCCCCAGAAGGCCCTCCAGGCTACCCTGTTCTGCACAGCCTGCTAGGTTCCCAGGCTTGTGAGGTTGAAACATTTTCTCACTTAGTTCCCCTCTGATTCCTGTTTGGAGAAATGTGGCTGTGAATTTGGTGAGAAATTGGGTAGATCTTTGAAATGCATGAAAAAGGTAAAGATCTCATCTTCTCCCCCAGCCCCTGACCCTGTCCTTTCCTTCCATTGTTGCCAACACTGACTTGGGGACAAGACATTCTTGCTTCACACCTCACATGCCATGTGTAGATTAAGGTGTAGATGAGGATATTGGTTAATAAAGTAATGACATGGAGTACCAACTATTTATTGAATCACCTCTGTACTAACAGTCTGAATGTCACTGATCTTTGTGACAGCTGTGAAGATGGATATGTATTACATGTGTCCACAAATGAGGAAACTAAGGTTGGAGGCTGGTGTGCTTTGGGTGCTATTAAGGATTGGGATCCCAGCAGTCTGCACAGGTGGCTAACCATTATAGAACACTGCCTTCTGGTGTCAGGTGCTGGAAAGGCATCCTGAGCTAGGCCATGTCTGGCACAGAGGCAGATGATTCCAGTGTATTCTGGGAATGGGAGGCCTGTGATCTGTGTCTGACAGATGCCAGGATAGGCCCATTCTGCCTCTAACTGCATCTAGCTTGAAGCCACAATCACTTTCTTCAGGCTTTTCATCTGTTAATGTAGGAATAAACATTCTTTACATACTTAGGCATATTCCTGAAGCACTTGAGGAACAGTGCCATGGAGGACCACTTAGGAATGTAGAAGTGCCCTGGGCTGGGCTGTAGTCAGACTATTAGGCCATCATGAGGTGTGACTTGGGGTTCCTGGTAGAGAGAAGCCCCACTCATCTAGAAGTGCTATTGCTTCAGAGCTTAACTCTGTCACTAACTAGCAGCTGCAGCTGCGTGGCCTCAGGCTAGTCATTCCACAGTCATATTAGTGTGTGTGTGTGGGGGGGTTACTCTGTCTCAGGTAAGCCTCAACTTTTCTGAGCCTTTACAAATTTCTTTTTTTTTCCTTAATTTTTTATTGAGCTTTTGTGCATTTCATATATTTCTTTTTTTTCATAAATTTATTTTTATTTTTTAACAAATCTAGACCCATGTCCCCCCACATTCGCCCACCCCACCAGAGCTCATGCATTCTGCCAAATATGCTTTTCATCTCTTTCTCAGTCTTTCTCAATATTCTCCATGAGGAAGTTGACTGTTTTGAGCAGAAGTTCACTGTTTCAGTCAGTTCTTCGATTCAGTCCTTTCTGTTATTATTGGTGGTGGTGTTGTTTCCAATATGCATCACTCCCAAATGCTTTGGACAAAAGCTCAGGGGGCCATACACAAGAAATACTTACAACCAGGTAATTGGCACTAGCATCCACAGATAAGGGATACCATTTGTCATTTGTTTTTCTGGGACTATGTTACTTCACTCACCATGATGTCCTATAGCTCCAGCCATTTTCCTGCAAATCTCATGATGTCGTCTTTCTTTACTGCTGCATAGAACTCCATCGTGTAGATGTACCACATTTTCTCTATCCACTGATCAGTTGAGGGGCATTTGGGTTGGTTCCAGCTCATTGCTATTGTGAAGAGAGCTGAAATAAACATGGCCGTGCATGTATCTCTGTGGTGGGGTGAGTCTTGAGGGTACATGCCCAAGAGTGGTATGGCTGGGTCAGATGGCAAGTTCATTCCAAGTCTTCCAAGTGTTCTCCACACTGCTTTCCATAGTGGCTGTACGAGTTTACATTCCCACCAGCAGTGGATGAGTGTTCCCCTTTCCCCACAACCTCTCCAGCACTTGGTATCATTTGTTTTCTTGATCCTAGCCAGTCTTACTGGAGTAAGATGATATCTTAAAGTGGTTTTGATTTGCATTTCCTTAATGATTAGTGATGTTGAGCAGTTCTTGAGGTGTTTCTCAGACATCTCTAATTCCTCGCTTGTGAAGTCTCTGTTCAGTTCTTTGCTCCATCTATTGAGCGGGTCGTTTGTTTTCTTTTTTCTTTGTTTTTTGAGTAGTTTATATATTCTGGAAATCAATGCTTTGTCAGATGTATCTGCAGTGAAGGTTTCCTCCCACTCTGTGGGATTTCTCTTCACTTCCTTGATTGTTTCTTTTGATGTACAGAAGCTTTTGAGTTTGATGAGGTCCCATTTGTCAATTGTCGACCTTAATTCTTGTGCAGCTGCTGTCTGATTTAGGAAGTCTTTTCCTACGCCTATGTCTTGTAGTCTGCTGCCAACTTTTTCTTCTATCACCTTCAGAGTTTGGGGTTTCACGTTGAGGTCTTTAATCCATCTGGAGTTGACTTTTGTACAGGGTGAGAGGTAGGGGTTTAATTTCATTCTTCTACAAGTGGTGATCCAGTTTTGCCAACACCACTTGCTGAAGATGCTGTCTTTTCTCCATTGTGGTTTCTTGGCCCCCTTGTCAAATATGAGATGGCTGAAATTGTATGTGCTCAGATTTGGATCTTCGGTTTTGTTCCATTGGTCAACAGGTCTGTTTTTGTGCCAGTACCAGGCTGTTTTTATGACTATAGCCCTGTAGTATAGTTTAAAATCTGGTATAGAGATCCCTCCTGTGTAGCTCTTTTCACTCAGGATTGATTTGGCTATTCGGGGTCTTTTGTTTTTCCAAATGAATTTAAGAACTTTTGTTTCCAAGCCTGTGAAGAAACTCTTGGGGATTTTGATTGGGATTGCATTAAATCTATACAAGAGTTTTGGTAAAATGGACATTTTTACAATGTTAATTTTCCCAATCCATGAGCATGGGAGGTTTTTCCATCTTCTGAGGTCTTCTTCAATTTCTTTCTTTAAGGGTTTAAAATTTTTGTTGTAGAGGTCTTTGGTGTCTTTGGTTAGGTTTGTTCCTAGGTATCTTATTGTTTTTGAGGCTATTGTGAGTGGGAAGGTCTCTTTGAATTCTTTCTCCAGTTGCTTGTTCTTGGTGTAAAGAAAGGCCATTGATTTTCTAAGGTTAATTTTGTATCCTGCCACTTTGCTGAAGCTGTTAATCGTTTCTAGGAGTTTTCTGGTGGAGTTTTTTGCATCCCTTAAGTAAACAATCATATCATCAGCAAATAGGGATAGTTTGACTTCCTCTTTTCCAATTAGTACTCCTTTAATATCCTTTTCTTGCCTTATTGCTCTAGCAAGTGTTTCAAGCACTATATTGAAGAGGAGTGGTGATAGGGGGCAGCCTTGCCGAGTTCCTACCTTTAAAGGGAATGTTTCTGTCATTTCCCCATTTAGGATGATATTGGCTGTGGGTTTCCTGTATATGGCTTTGATTACATTGAGGAATGATCCCTCCAATCCAATTCCTTCTAGGACTTTAAGCATGAAGGGATGCTGGATTTTGTCAAAGGCTTTTTCAGCATCAATTGAGATGATGGTGTGGTTTTTGTCTTTGATTCCGTTTATGTGTTTGATGATGTTTATTGATTTTCGTATGTTGAACCATCCCTGCATCTCTGGTATGAATCCAACTTGGTCATGATGGATGATCTTCTTGATGTGGGTCTGTATGCGATTTGCCAGTATTCTGTTTAGAATTTTGGCATCTGTGTTCATGAGGGAGATGGGTCTATAATTCTCCTTTTTGGTTGTATCTTTGCCTGGTTTTGGTAATAGAGTGATGTTGGCTTCATAGAAGGAATTTGGGAGAGTTCCCTCTGATTGTATACTTCTAAACAGTTTCAGAAATAATGGTTGTAGGTCTTTTTGAAATGTTTTATAGAATTCTGCTGTGAAACCGTCTGGGCCTGGGCTTTTTTTAGTTGGGAGGCTTCTTACTACATCCTCTATTTCTTCATATGTTATGGGTCTGTTTAAGCTGCTGGTCTCCTCTTGGCCAAGCTTTGGTGATTCCCAAGATTTCAGATATTCATCCATTTCTTCTAGATTTTCAAACTTGGTAGAATATAGGTTCTTGTAATATTCCCATATAATTTTCTTGATCTTTTCCTTGTCCGTTGTGATATTTCCCTTTTCATCACAGATTGTATTGATTTGGAGTTGTTCCTTCTTTCTTTTTGTTAACTGGGCTAGAGGTCTGTCTATCTTGTTTATTCTTTCAAAGAACCAACTTTTGGCTTCATTGATTTTTTGTATTGTTTTCTTTGTTTCTATTTCATTGATTTCTGCTCTGATTTTTGTTATTTCTTCCTGTCTGTTGCGTTTAGGGTTCATCTGTTGTTGCCTCTCAAGTGCTTTTAGCTGTAGTGTTAGATCATTCACTTGTGCTCTTTCTGTTTTTCTAATGTAGGCACCCAGGGCTATAAATTTCCCTCTTAGGACTGCTTTTAAGGTATCCCATAAGTTTTGTTGTGTTGTATTGTCATTGTCATTCAGTTCCAGGAATGTTTTTATTTCTTTCTTTATCTCTTCCTTGACCCATTCATTATTCAAGAGTGTGTTGTTTAGTCTCCATGTGTTCTTGTAGGCAGGAGGGCTTGTCCTGGTGTTGATGTTGAGCTTCATTGCACTGTGGTCTGACAGGATGCATGAAATTATTTCAATCTTTTTGTATTTGTAGAGGTTTCTTCTGTGTCCCAGGATGTGGTCGATTTTGGAGAATGTTCCGTGGGGTGCTGAGTAGAAAGTGTATTCTCTGGTATTAGGATGGAATGTTCGGTAGAGGTCTATGAGGTCCATTTGGTGTATCATATCGTTCAGTTCAGATGTCTCTCTGTTTATTTTTTGTCCTGTTGACCTATCCAAAGGACTCAGTGGGGTATTGAAATCTCCCACTATGAGTGTGCTGGGGTTAGTCTGTGACTTGTGGTCCTGGAGAATTGTCTTTATAAAGTTTGGTGCACCAGAATTTGGGGCATATATATTCATAATTGTGAAATCTTCTTGGTGGATTGTTCCTTTGATGAAAATGTAATGGCCTTCTTTGTCTCTTCTGATTTCTTTTACTTTGAAGTCTATTTTATCCGATATTAAAATAGCAACACCTGCTTTCTTTTTGGTACCATTTGCTTGGAATATTTTTTTCCATCCCTTCACTTTAAGGTGGTGCCTGTCCTTGAAGGTAAGATGTGTTTCTTGTAGACAGCATATCGATGGATTCTGTTTCCTAATCCAGTCTCCCAGTCTATGTCTTTTGATTGGGGAATTTAGTCCATTAATATTTAAGGTTATGACTGATAGGTTTGTGTTGCTTCCTTTTGCCTTATTATCCATCTGCGGTTTTGATTTAGGTTTCTACTTCTGCAGTTATGCTTTTATTGATTTCTCCTTCTAGGTGCCTGGGGTTGGTTGCTCCTTTCTTCTGTTCTTTGAATTGCTTCAAGTATTCTCTGAAGGGTTGGTTTTCCGGACATGTATTCTTTCAACTTGTTTATGTCATGGAAGGTTTTTCTCTCTCCTTCAACTATAATTGACATTTTTGCTGGGTATAGTAACCTGGGTTGGCATCTATTGTCCTTTAACACTGGGAATGCTTTGCTCCAGGTTCTTCTTGCTTTCATAGTTTGCATTGAGAAGTCAGTTGTAATTCTGATAGGTTTCCCCTTATAGGTCACTTGTTGTTTTTCTCTTGTGGCTTTAAGGATTTTGTCTTTGTTTTGGGTGTCTAGCATTTTAACTATGATGTGGCATGGAGAGTTTCTTTTCTGATCTTGTCTGTTTGGAGTTCTATGTGCTTCTTGTATTTGTATTGGTTTGTCTTTTTTTAGTTTGGGGAAATTTTCATCTATTATTCTGTTGAAGATCTGATCAATACCATTCTCTTGGGATTCTTCTCCTTCCTCTACTCCTATGATTCGGAGGTTTGATATTTTCATAGTGTCCCACAGTTCCTGGTTGTTCCACTTTTGTGTATTTTTAAATTTTTCATAATCTTTCCTTGAGATTTTTAGTTGTTCTGTGTTATCTTCCAGATCTGATATTCTTTGTTCTGCTTCCTCCATTCTGCTTCTGAGACTTTTTCCACTCCTTTCCTCTTGATTGGATGAGTATTTGATTTCCTTTTTCATTTCCTCTTCTGATTTCTTTAGTATTTCTACTTCTTTTTGGAGGTTCTCAATCTCTTCTTGTAGCTCTTTGCTTACTGGTTGGTTACCTTATCTTCTTCAGCATAGGATCTTTTCAGTGTTTCCACTTCCTTCTGGAGTTTGTCATTCTCTCTCTCTCTCTAGGTCCTTCTTGATTTTTTCATTCTCTTTTCTTAGATCTTTGATTTGCTCTTTATAATGTTGTAGTTCTTTAAATATGTTCCCAGTTGTGTTTCTGATATCTGTGTCCTGGGCCATCCCCATGGGGATCCCACTGTAGGAATCTTCCATAGGGTTGGTAGAGCTTGGTGTGGGATTATTCTGCCCCTTTCCTGTGTTGTCTCTTCTTCGTGTTCCTGGCATATGAGCTTCTCCTTGCCTGTATTCCAATGTAGGTCCTAAATGCCTCTTCACTGTGTTGAAGACTTGCTTTGCCTGTGTCCTTCAGATGCCTCCATAATCTCAGTTGGTTGTAATCTCCGTTGGCGGGACACACACACACACACACACACACACACACACACACACACACACACCATGACTCCGACTGTGTGTGGGCTCTTTAGCCAGTGCCCTGCACCTATGCTTGCCTGAGCTGCTCTTGGGAGATCTCCCATAAGTTTTTTCTTAACTGCTGTAGAGAACTTTACTTTTTTCTCCAAATTTTACAGCCAAAGTGGCTACATGGTTTTGCATGAACATGCCTTCTCTATAGAGAATGTACTATTTTCTGGAGTAGAAGCCATGTCTTATTTTTTGGGATTGATTCATTGAATGCCTTGCATGTCGTGTTCCAAAACATACTTGAATAAATATCAACTAATGGTTCCTTTAAATGCTGAACCATTTCCTGTGGATCCTTGTACCTGTGCCTACATCCGCCCCAGCTGCCTGTGCCTCCTAATGGGGACTCTGACTCTTGCTTCCCTTTTCCCCTTTTTCTTCCTTCCTCCTGCAAAATCTATAAAGTAGTTTTAGCTCGCTATGAATCCCAATGCCCTTGTTTTATTGTCCGTCTGACCTTTCCTAAATTTAGTTCAAGCGTTTGTATCTTACCATGATCTATGGTAATACCCATCCTACAATTCTTAAAGCCCATTGCTCCAAATTCATAGCCATTTACCTCCTTATACCTACTCCAAAAGAGACTCATTGTTTAGATGAGCTATGCTGACAACCAAACATTTTTTACTCATATTTGTCATTAGGCAGACCTTTCAAACTGTATAGTTTCCAAAGTCAGATGGTAAACTGAGAGAGTTTCAAATTTCTCACATCCTTCTATGGAGAAACTTTATAAAGGAAGACTAAGAAGGCATTCTGTTGAACACAGATCTTGCCAGTCAAATGGGCCAACTACATTCTAACTGTGGCTTCTGTGGTATCAGGAGAGCGAAGGGAGCATGATAAAAATACATCCTAAGGCAATGTTCTCTCAGTGTGGGCTTAGGAGTATCATGTCAAAATCACCACAGGAATTTAGAACGTAGGATACATCCATCTAACAGTTACAACATTTTAGATAAGAAATAAACTTTGTTTCAACTCAGACATCTACAAAGTCTTATTCTTGAATTTAACAGTAAATTAGGTTCAGTATATCCTGGGCAACCCACTCCCAAATCCTGACAAAAGTATAGTCTATGTAAACTAGATACTTCTCTACTAGAATCATTAGATATATTATGAATTTTAAAAATACATGTGTATTTTTATATTGTAAGTAGCTCTGTATTCTTTTGTGGTAAGCATTTCAGAAACTCCAGTGGAATGTAACAAAATAGGAAATATATGCTCTGTGAGTTAAAAACAAATGTACCGGGCTGGAGAGATGGCCTAGTGGTTAAGAGTGCCGACCGCTCTTACCGAGGACCCAGGTTCAATCCCCAGCACCCACATGGAGGCTGAGAACCGTCTGAAACTCCAATTCTAGAAGAACTCCAGTTCCAGGGGAATCCGAGACCCTCTTCTGACCTCTGCGGCACTACACAATACGGGTGCACAAACTTGCATGCAGACAGTACATTCATACACATACAGAAATAAATAAAATTAAAACAACAACAACAACCACAAAAAATACAAAGGTACCAGTTTCATCCATGGTTAACAATAGGGGTCTAGTGCAATCCCAATGGATGGCTGTTCTGAGGTCAGGGTTTACAGTTGAGTGGGTTTTCTTTATCTTATTCCCTCCAAATCATAACTTGTGGGTTACTTGGGCATTCTGTTCTCTATAGACAGAGTTAACCATGAGACCCTTGTCTCCTACTCTAGTCATGAGAACTGAGGCAGGGTAAGTGATCTGATAAATAGAAATCTAGCTGCTGAAACCACTGGTAGGGAGAGACATTGAGACAAAATAATCAATTACCATTCTAGCTGTGGAGTCTTTTCTTGCATATAGATTCCAAGTCTTTATTCAGCTTCTCATTATTTTGACCAAGACAGACTTAATTGCACCCTCCAATTTGGCAAATGTGTAGACAAAATCCTTCCTGACTCTTGGCCACAATCTACCTTTTTTTTTTTTTTTTTTTTAATGCACCAAGTTTAGAAACTGAATTACAAATATATCTGCTTTCCCTTTAGATGTAAATCTTTTCCTAGCATCTGGCCATGTCATAGCCCAGGAATTCATTCCAAAGGACTGAGAACCATTTTAATGCTAAACATTAAAAAAAGAAAGCTAGAGTCTGCTTCTTCAAGTTCACATGGACCAATCTCCCCAATAATGTTCCTCCAGTATATCACCTCAGTTTACCCAAGAAACAAAAGTTCCTGCTTCTTGTTTATGTAAATTGACCTCAGTCTGTCTCACTGCAATAAACACTGTAACAAAACTTCTTTTTGCCATTTGTCTCTATCTAGTATTGGTTTGTCATCTGACTTTAAAAACTAATGTAGGAACCAATGTAGGTTTATAGTCCTTAACCTACTCCTGTGAAACGAAATAAGGTGTTAGTGCCACTGAAAGAGCCCAAGGTTCTGGATGCAATATCTGCCTAAGTATCTCCTAGGGAGTCATTGTTTATCCCTCTATAGATCAGAGATAAAGCTCAAACTATCAAGAAATAACAAGAACTCTATAAGACTCTACTGGTCTAAATACTGTTTATACTTAAAATGAAATAGCCATGTAGTTACTCTTTATGGTAAAAAGGATTGACTCTTTACCTAGGCCCTCAAGTAACTAAATGCAAGATAAAAGCACAAGATCTTTGCCTTTATTTTGTATTAGTTTATCTGAGTTGTTGGCTCATCTCTACATGCAGGCATGCCAATCACTTTAGAATGTCTGTCTAACCTGTCTCAAATCCTCTTCAATGTTGAAAGCATGCAAGTAACTCCTTCTCCTAAACCTATATTCACCTTAGCTTCCAGAAAGAACAAGATCTTAAAGTATAGAATCTGCAACTGAGGCCCAACAATCCTTGATGACAATGCTGAACCCTGGGCAGAGTTCTTGGAGCAACCAGACTGATGTTCTCAAACACTGGGATGTTATTCGGACCACCTTGCAATACCTGAGACGAGACTGATGAATGTCACCATATCTTGACAAGGATTGCTTGAATCTCTGTACCTCTTGCCCCTGAACCAATTCTTCCTCCACTTAAACCTCAGCACTCCAAAGATTGATTTGGTGGGGGTCCACAGGGCAACATCCCATGTTCTTCTTCCCTGTGTGGTCCAAATGAACAAATATCTGCTTTTCACAGGTCAGATGTGTGAGTCAGCCTAGGCTTTTGGGGCTCCTGTGGCCCAGGAATTTCCCTTCAAATGTTCAATACCACAAATACTTGTTCAATATGTAAATATTTTATGGTGTAAATCTAATGAGGACTGAAACCTTCCCTGATGAATTCATTATTAAATCCTCAGTGCACAGGATAGCATTTGACATTTAAAAAGTACTCAAGAGATACTTTAGGAGAAAAGTGAATAAAGTTGCATAACATATCTTGTGAGTATAACAAGAAGAAATACAAATGAGAGTAAAATCTATCTTGTCTGGGGCCTCAATTTACCAGAATGTAATTGCCCTCTATGATTGCTGACATTGATTGTGAACCTGACAGATCTATAATTGCCTAGGAGACAAGACTCAGGAAATTATCTAGATTAGGATAATTGAGGTGACAAGGAACACCTTAACTGGGTTGGGGTTCTGGGCTGAATGAAAAAGAGAAAGTGAGCTGAGCATGAAGAGTCACTGTCCCTTCTTGGCTGACTTTGGACATGATATATGATCAGCAAGCCCACCCTTGTGCTGTCCTAGGGAATGTGGCATTGCAAACTTCATGCCAGAAGAAACCCTTCCTTCCTTAAGCCACTTTGGTCAGGTAAGCTGTCCCAGCAGAAGGCAAAGTAAGCACTGTACCCACTTTAGATGAGACTAGAAAATGTCTGGAAATGTGGTTTGGTCCCTAGCTTTGACACTGGCTAGATCTATAATGTTAATGAATTTCACATTTTAATTGAACATCAAGATTGTCACTATAAATATAAGAAACAGTAAGGGTTTCCTGATATCACTTAAGAACTAATTTCATAGCCAGGTGTGGTGGTGGTACAGGCCTGTAATACTAGCATTTGGGAGGCAGAGGCAGGAGGATCTCTGTGAGTTCAAGGCCAGCCTGGTCTACATAGTGAGTTACAGGACAGCTGGGGTGACAGGGAGACCCTGTCTCAAAAAAGACAAAAAAAAAAAGAATTATTTTCATAAACCTGAGGTTAACCCCCACCAAAACATGCATACATACACACACACACACACACACACGCACACACGTGCACACACACACACACAAACACACACACACACCTCTAAACATTTTAGTATGTCAGAATCTAAAAATATATTGTTTTTGAGTTGCTAAAAATAAATCCTTTGATTCTATCCTTCCCTTTGTTTTTCTTCTCTTCTTTCAAGTATGCATACAGTTAGCAAATATTTAATCTCTATGTACTTGACTTAAGGAATAAGGTATGTATTTTCTATATTTCCATTGAATTAAACATCTGCTTTGTCAAAATCTTTGTCTTTGATGAGATTCAAATGAAAATCATGTCCTTTTCTTCATTCAGTATTTAAAAAGAAAAACAGCTCTTTTCTGACCTTGATACATTATGTAAATGTCAGAGGCTAATTTGCCTTGAAACATAATCTTCCGGGAATAGAACTTTGATCTAAAGGAGGGGCAAGTACACATTGCAGGAAGAACTGTTCCCCTGAGTCTTTTGACTTTTTTTTTTTATTAATTTTATTCTTATTTCTGTATGTGTGAATTGTACTGTCTGCACTGCAAGTATGTGCACCCGTGTCATGCAATGCCACCGCGGAGGTCAGAAATGGGGCGTGGAATTCCCTGGAACTGGAGTTCTCCTGGCATTGGAAGTTTCAGCCGTTCTCAGCCGCCATGGTGGGTTGCTGGGATCGAACCCAGGTCTTTGCAAGAGCGGTCCCGCTCTTAACCGCTAGGCCCATCTCTCCAGCCCAAGTCTTTTTACATTTCTTAAAGACATGTTCATAGTGCTGTGTTACTTTCTTTGACAGATTTCCTTGTCTTTGAACAATAGCATTATACCAGATTGGCTTCCCAATGTAAAGGAGTAAAAAAAGAATATATTTTTGACCACATACCCATTCCCCTCTTCTCATTAATTTAGAGCTACAGGAATCCCAGATTATTCATTGGTTCACAGCCATTAACACAACAATGATCAAATAGAAAGAGCATGGGCATAAACCTGACAAGTGCAAGAAAACTGATGACTGCTGCACCTCATTTATAATATAATAATATTCCAGCATGCTGCGAGCTTTTGACATTAAGCAAGGGGAAGTTGATGAATTTAATAGAGTTTTCTTTATAAACTCCTTTTCTTTTCTGCTTCAAAAATGCTGACTTTTTTTTATTTATTTATTTTTTATTGATGCTTTGTGCATTTTCGTACATCTTTTCCATTCAGATCAGGCATTTTTCCCTTTCCTTCCCCCCCACCCTCACACCACATCAGATCATGATTCTGCCATAACTGTTTTGCATCTTTCTCTTGTTTTTTTTTTTTTTCCTTTTTGTAGCTATAAGTGATAATCCATGAGTACAAGCATCCTTCGTGCAAAACCAATCTACAGGCTGTTGTGTCCAAACCCCCACAGCCCCACCATCCAGTGGGGGGTGACATGTTGTTTGTTCAATCAAGTTGATCAAATGAGTGTCCAGACTACATCGCTGTAGTTTCACCATTCACCCCCAAAAATGCTGACTTTTTAAAGACCTGTTTCTTCTCCGATTGCTTTCAAAAGCATATTTTTTGTTTTAAAGCCAGAGATCACTTCAATAATGTTTGGTTAATTCTATGAACAATCACAGTTTGTGGCAAACTGAAGGTATTCCCTGACAGAATGAAATATAGCTGGGAATACCTGTTCCTTATCCCCTCAAGCATGGAGTATGAGAAAAAAAAATACTTTTTGAGTTTGAAATGAAATACTTTGTGTAAAATGTAACCCAGTAAAAAATTATCTAAGTTTCAAAGGCCTCATCTTAAGGCATTTCTGTTAAGATACAATAGGGCTCAAATACCAACATTAATAGGCATTAGTGATGTACACTTACCTTCACAGTTTCCCCGTACTTCATTGTGATTAATAATGATACCAATCTTGTAGATTTATGTTGAGATAAAAGACACTGCTTGTGAAGAAATGTATATAACTCTTGGCACACACCAAGTGAGCATTTGCTAAATGTTGAGAGTAAATATGTATGTTCTTGTTCTTTTGTTTTGTTTTGTTTTTTGTTTTGTTTTGTTTTGTTTTTTACTAATTAACAGAATAATCATTTCAACTTTGCAATTCCAAAATAATAATAATAATAGTAATAGTAATAATTGATAGGAGCTACATTCGGTTTCAATAAAGCTAGATTTTTCACTTCCTGTTGACAGAAGCACAGGAAAATCTGAGAAGCTACTTGGTAAATGTGACCCCTTATAGCAGAGTAAACATGCAGAAAGTCTCTTATTGGCTAAAGAGAGTCACCAGGGTAAACAAATGGCAAGTGCAAATGAAGATAAGAGATTCTGCCTTTAGCACTCTTCCTCCTGTCAATCTGCTTTATGATTAATTTGCTGTATTTCTGGTGTTTCTTCTCAGCATTAATCAGAAAGTATGGCAGTTACCTGCTAATTTCTCTTCCTGTATCCACACGGTCTTTTCCAACTTTTTTCTCTCAAACACATGATTCACTTAAAATCTCAGTTTACCAATTAGCTTCTCAGATTTTCCTGTGCTGCTGTCAATAGGAGGTTAAAATCTAGCTTTACTGAAACTGAAAGTAGCTCCTACCAATTATTACTGTTACTATTATTATTTTGGAATTGCAAAGTTGAAATGATTATTCTGTTAATTAGTAAAAAACAAAACAAAACAAAACAAAAAAATCAAAACAAAAAACAGAAAAACTAGATAACTCTGTCCCAAGACTTTTTTCTTCCTGAAGTGTTTTTTTGTCTTTCTCAGCAACCAAAGCTGCTCACAGCCCAGAGCAAGAACTTTGTTATTTGGAGTATTCACGTGTCAATTAACATAGTCCCCTAGTTATAATATTGATAGTTCTGAAGTGAATCCCATATTATCCTCCCACATGAATACATCATAGGGACAGAGAGCTACTATTTATGTTTTTTAAAAGCTGTAATTGAATCTTCAATCAGCCTTGTGAACAGGTCAACTAATGCCCAATTCCTCTGCTTGTGTGATTTGACTCTGACCCTAATGACTTCACTTATTTCTATAGTAATGACCATTTCACAGGCCAACTTACATCAGCATACCTTGCTTCATTAGTATGTAATATTCTTTCAATTTCCTTTTTTAATGTCATAAAATAAATATTTTTTATAAAATATTTTATAAAATATTTTTAATGTCATAAAATAAATATTTTTAGTTCAAAATTTAGTATGTGAGCAGTTTTATAATATAAATGTGTTTCAATGATACTAACTACATTCCACGTTACTGGGCAATAATCATCACTATCAACTAGCACAATATAAATCCATTATACACTACCTCCTGTATTTACTGTATTTCAGGTATGAGTGACCACTTCTTTTTGTTGCTAAAATTGCCTATTCAAATATACTAGTATGTAGTTTACATATTAGATATGTATTCATTGTAGGTGGACATTTCTGTTGTTTCCATGGTGCAGTTATCATGAATAATGATATGATTAGTAGGTGTAGAGACAGATTTTTGAGCTCCTGATTTTGATTCTTCAGAGTTTATACTCACAAGTAAGGTTGATCACTGATATAAAATCTAAAATTTAAATGGATTCTATAATCCTACTATTCACATTGTCATATCATATGGCTAACAACAGTATTGAAGCACTCTAATTTATCTAAATTACCACCAACTCACTTTTCATGGATGTAGGTGCATTTCTTGGTAATTTCTGTGTGGAGCATCTTCTTGGGGCTTTGATTGTTGTTTTTCTAATGATCAGTGATGTTAAAATGTTTTCATGAACTGATTGGTCCATTTTTATTTCTTTTTAAAAATTTTATTTAATTTTTTATGTGTATGAATGTACTGTCTGCATGTAGGTTGGTGCACCCTTGTCGTGCAATGCCACAGAGTTCAGAAGAGGGTGTCAGATTCCCCTGGAACTGGAGTTAAAGATGGTTCTCAGCTGCCAGCCATGTGGGTGCTGGGGATAGAACCCAGCTCTTCTGCAAGAGCATTTGGCACTCTTAACTGCTAGGTCATCTCTCCAGCCCCCATTTTTATTTCTTTAACTCATATCTATTCAAGGTCTTTTTCCTTTCTTTGCTGTTACTGTTGTTGAATGCTCTTCCTTTTGGTCATTTATATATCAATCACATCGTTTCTATTACCTATTCTTTTTTTTTCTTTGGGGGGGAGGAAAGGATTTATTTGGCTTACAGCATAGTTCATCATCAAGAGAAGATCATGGAGGAACACTGCTTACTGGCTTGCTCCTCTGGCCATGCTCATCCTGCTTTCTTATACAATCCAGGACCACCTACCCAGGAGTGGCACTGCCCACAGTGGGCTGCGCCCTCTCACATCACTCAACAATCAAGAGCCCCCACAGACATGGCCACAGGCCAGTCCAATGGAGTTGCTACAACTCCCAAGTGCATTCATACATTTGATTTAAACACAGAAACTGATGCCAGTGCATCACAAACCAACCATAAAAGATGCAAAGAGACCCAATGAGCATGCAAATTTGCCCTTAAGCGGTGGAACTCTAAAAAATGACAATGAAAAACTAATACCTTTTCTCCTATTAAAACATACAGGTATGTGAGTGACATAGTCTCTAAATAACATTGTTTTTCCTATACATAAAGACATACAAAGACATACAGGTATGTGAATAACATTGTCTCTAAAAATGACATTGCTTGTCCTACATAGAAAGACACACAAAGACATACAAGTATGTGAATGACATTGTTTCTAAGATAAGATTCCTTATCCTATACATGAAAACATACAGATTTTACTTGATACCACCCCCAAAGTTCCAAGCCTGGCTGGAGAGGTCTGTATTGAAACTATATTGATGGAACAAAGTTCAGTCATAATTGTGCCCTGCAGGTTTTTCTTTAGACAGCAGTTTTCAGGCTTTCTGGGGAGGGCAGGTGAGACAAAGGAGTAAACCAATTTTGTTGTTGAAGATAGCACTCAGGTTGTCTCAGCCTTTTCTCAGCAGGAGGCCGGCAACTCTGCTCTGGCTCCAGTCTCTTCTGGGGTGTGGACTGTGAGGCTGCAGATGGACTCCTGCTTAGCTGGAGTCTTGGTTCTCAGGGATACCCTTTTGCACTTTAGTGATGAAATATGAATAGTAATAGCATAGACATTCAAGTAAAAATTATTTACTATACTAGGTTGTGCTGCTGGCATAGCACAGGTGGTTCGAGATACCATTCCTTTATTTTAATGCAGGTAGGAAATACCTTGTTTATCATTCCAGTAGACAAATGGATGAAGTCTTGTGAAATTCTTTTAAGAATAACATAGATTTGCCCTTTAATTTTAAGTTTGAAAAGCAAAATAACATATTAGGGTAGTACTTGAAATTATCCAAAACCCTTTTTTAGCCCTGGTAGATTTATTGGGACTGATTTTAAGCTTGATAAAAGACAGCTGTAATATTTTTTACTGATGTAATTGGCTGTTGGGAGAAATCCCAGCTAGTATAGTACCTGGCCTTGATACATAATTTCATAGATGTTTTTGAGATATGGAATATCCTTCCAAGAGATTTTATGTCCCTTACTGTAAGGAAGATGTTAAGCTGTCCTTTGGAGTGCATTACATTAATTTTACTTTATTTTAGGAGAACATATTTTTCTGAAAACCACAGTACCACATACATACCCATACAGGAACTGATGTCCTGATGTTTATTGTTGATGAAGAGATGAAATACTGTCTTTTAAAAGTATATTATCTTGTAGATAAAAGGGGATGATACAGATAACATTATAAAAGGACATTGGATATGCATTAATGTCAAGGCTGTTACCTGGAAATTTTGTATGGATTAGAAGTAAAAGTAACTTGTAGTTTACATACATTTAAGTGTGACCAATTTTTTTAAATTTCTTTTATGTGTGCGAATGTACTGTCTGCATGCAGGTCTCTGCACCTTTGTCATGCAATGCCACGGAGATCAGAAGAGGGCATCAGATTCCCCTGGAACTGGAGTCAAAGATGGTTCTTAGCTGCCATGTGGGAGCTGGGAATTGAACCTGGGTCTTCTGAAAGAGCAGTCAGTGCTCTTATCTGCTGAGCAATCTCTCCAGCCCCAATGTGACCAATTTTTTTTTCACATAAATTTATTTTTATTTTTTTAACAAATCTAGACTGGTGTTCTCACCCATTTCCTCACCCCGCCAGAGCTCATGCATTCTGCCAAACATGCTTTTCCTCTCTTTCTCAGTCTTTCTCAATATTCTCCATGAGGAAGTTGACTGCTTTGAGCAGAAGTTCACTGTTTTAGTCAGTTATTTAATGCAGTCCTTTCTGTTGTTGTTGTTGTTGTCTCCAATATGCATTATGCCCAACTGCTTTGGACAAAAGCTCAGGGGGCCCTACACAAGAAATACTTACAACTAGGTAATTGGCACTAGCATCCACAGATGAGGGATACCATTCATTGTTTGTTTTTCTGGGATTGTGTTACTTCAGTCAGTATGATGTCCTCTAGCTCCAGCCATTTTCCTGCAAAGCTCGTGATGTCGTCTTTCTTTACTGCTGCATAGAACTCCATTGTGTAGATGTACCACATTTTCTCTATCCACTCGTCAGTTGAGGGGCATTTAGGTTGGTTCCAGCTCCTTGCTATTGTGAAGAGAGCTG
>VZQC01006876.1:383920-409607 GCA_009823505.1 Rhizomys pruinosus
TTAATGTCTCTTAATGTAAGCAAGATGTTGAGCCATCTATTGGATGGCATTGCATTAATTTTACCTTATTTTAGAATACAATATATTATTTCTGAAAATCATAGTACCTCATATGTATCCATAGGGGAACCGATGTTCTGAGGTTCATTGTTGATGAAGAGATAAAATATTGTCTTTTAAAACTAAAGTATCTTGTACATAAAAGGGGATGTTACAGATAGCATTTTAAAAAGACATTGGGTATACATTAATGTCAAGGCTGTTTACCTGGAAGTATGGATCGGTATTTAAAGTAACTTGAAGTTTACATAAATTTAAGTGTGACCAATTTTTTTATTTTGACAGTATTAGACCAATTTTTAAACAACATATGTAATTTAGTTTACCACTATCCAATATGTGAATAGATTTTGATCATAACTAAAATTAAGTTAGAGGAACCTTGATTCAACATACATTGTGATCTTTAAGTTACCTGATTAAGACTAGATCCTGTAGAAATAAAGTTTACACATATATAATTATAACCTTTATATATTACAATCCTTAGATGTATAACTTTAAGATACAAATTCTACAGAATCTGTTTTGCAGATCCTATTGGGTGTTTGTGGTTCATATCTAGTAGATAGTGCATACTTAATAAAACTTTGAACTCTTACATGTGTAAATTTATATTTGCCCTTAATAAATTAATTAATTTATCAGCAGTTTAAATATATTGGCAGACCTGAGTTAAGGAAAAATTAATTTTGCTTTTAGCATTAGCCTTTACTAAATTTATGTAAATAGAAAAATCACACAAATTAATTTTTTTAGTGAAAACCTGAAAATGACAAATTGTTGTTAAAGAACATTAATTAGTTTTTAATTTTGTGTTAGACCAAGATGGCTTGAAAATCTTCATACAAAGTTGTCTTTTTAAAATATAATGGTATTATATTTAGTCAGACATGAATTGAGATTACTTGTTATTTCTGTTTGGTGGTAGGTTACAGACCACATGGTCCAGGGGCTTGTGAGTTTTTAAAGATGACAACAAATCTAAAAGGCTCCAAAAGTATTCATGACTTTTTTTTATTAATTAATTTTATAATAGTTTAGGTTCTTTAACTGATTGATTTTGAAATGGCTAGGTCTTATTAATTGATCAGTTGTGCACAACTCATTTAAAGATGTTCTGGGGTACCCATGTATCAGATTTAGAGAAGCATGCTTGAGATGGAATTTAACTTAACAGATTTTAAATGGCCCTATCAAATATTATCTTGAGATAAAAATTGATGTACAAGGAACAGTACAATTACCCCAATTCTGGACAAGTATCATGAGAAAGAACTTGATAAAGTTCAAAGGTACATTTTCTCTGTATATTTTTTGAAAAACCTGAAATAAAAAAACCTGGAACCATACTGAATTCATGTTTGGTGACAGACCTGAAGCACCCTGGGATATGTAAGGTTTTTTTGGCCTGGAAGGAAAGGAAATGAGAAATGGCTGTGACAGGATGTTAGCATGGCTGCAACAAGCCCAAGGAATTCTGGGAAATGTAGTTTTGTGCTCAAAACTGTTGCACATTGCTTTTTCTTTACTGAGAAATGATTTGGGTTATAAATTTTTGCAACTCCAAGTTGCGACTACATTAACGGGAAACATCTGCAAATTAAGGTCTTGGTTGTCCCTGATCTGGCATGGTTTTAGTGTGGCAGAGAGGTAAGTAGCTAAAGGGCTGGCCCTTTAAGAGAGAGTGGCTGGGAGTGTGGGGCCACAGCAAGGGCTGAGTGCCAAGTGGAAATGAGCTGTGTGAGAGGTGGAGGCAGTGTCCTGGTAGAGTGGGGCTGAGTGAGGGCCACTGCCTGCACCTAGCTCTGGTCTACACTCATCTGGGTCCTCACACAGCCCCCTGCAGGCCCTGTTGGCCCCAGGCACAGCACTTCGCCCCCTCCTTGCACCTGAGGCATGCTGCTGTCGTGCTTTTTTGCTGCTTTGCCTTCTATGCCACTCCCTTAGCCTCTGGGTTTTCTGATGTATCTGTTTGTTTCCCATGATAAAGAAAGGCAGGAAATGCTAGTGGTTAGGGAAAAAGACAGCTCAAAGACTAATCTCTCATGGAAAGAAGAATTTTTCCTCAGAGATATGCCGAAGCCTGGCTGTTTAGAGGAGAAAGGCTAAAGGGGAATGACAGATAAAAAGATTAATCTCTCATGAAAGAAAAGGTTTCACAGAAATAGGCCTATGCCTGGCCGCTACCTTGAATCCTACTTCCTGGGAGGGGGATACCTCACTCCTTCATGGTAAATGCTCTGAGATGTTCCCCTCTGGGAGGGGGATGGAGCTGAGAGAGTCATCCTGGGAAAATACCTTTATTCTTCTTCCTTCCTTTGGTGGAAAATCAAGCTGCAAATTCTGGGTGCCAGTTGTCAGTTGTTTCTATCCTCTGTTGGTCCTTTACTCATGTATAGCCCCAATCCACAGGATATTTTTCCCTCCTAGAACCAGGATGGCAGTTCTACAGGACTGCAAACTTTAGAGTGGTTTCCTGTCAGCAGGCTAACTGTTCCTAAGCTTATTTCTGGCAAGGAGAGGGGAGATGGCCGTGAGAAGTTACATGATAAAAGAAAGAGATGTACTCACAGGGAAAGTTGGGGAGGAAGACTCGTTTAATGTTATAACTCAAGGCTTTTATACCAACCCATGCATGGGCTGGAACACATATATATATATAATTGGGTGCTGGGGCAGGCAGTTTGGACAAGGGAACCTCAGGCTATATTCCAGATCAAGTTCTTTCCTAAGGGATCAAAGACAGCTCAGGCTTCACAGGTCTATGAGAATAACATCAGGGGTCAAGGCTTTGGCTATTAGATAACTGCTTTTAAGTGCTTCTGCCAAAAGAATGCCTACAGCATTGACTCCAATATTGTTTTCGATCATGTTAGTTTAATTTGTCTTCTCCATAAGCATGGACAATTTCTATATTTACTTATCTTTTTCAATGTTTAGTGACATTTTATACCTTTCATTGAATAAATAATTGATCTTAAGTATTTCACTCTTTATTTATATTTTGTTATGTCAGAATTTCACATGCACATTTAATGTGTTTGGATTACTTGTGAACTCAATTCTCTCCCAATAATTCCTCTCATATGCCCATCATGTTTTTTAAGAGTCACATTCCTGAATAAAAGTGACTTTCACTCCCCCCCCCCTTCCCCTGATTAGCTGTAAGTTTTCAGTAGCTCCTTAACTGGAATTGGCATTTGATGAACCCTTCCTCCATCTGTGCTGGCATTTTGACTTTCTTGATCTGGTGAAATTTTGTACATGAATTCACAGCCACTGTGAGTTCATGTGTACCATGGTTCTGTCATGTTCAACAGATAATTACTTCACACCAGATTTCTACCTCTGAAGCTTAAAGTCTTTCTGCATCCTAGCCTTGATGATTCCTGAGATCTGTAGTACAGATGACCTATTTAGAGCTGATCACTGTACAGCATCTTACTGTCTGCACGTTGACCAATTATGTTTCTTTGTTTAAGTTGCCATGTATTCTGATGAGGGGTTGAAAGAGGCACGAATCTCTCCATATTCACATAAGAGCTTAGGGAGCAGTTTACTAGGGTTAATGTATTAGAAAATAATAACTGGCACTCCACTAAGGCCTATGACAAAGCCCACCATAGAGTTTTTGTGCAAGGCATTAAATCTTGTAAAGCAGACATTAAATTCAATCAGAAACTGGTGGGTTAATCCCCAAATACCACTATTGTAGTAATAGATATATCTTGCAAGGAGATTGATTATTGTAGCTCATAATGTTCACAGATGGGGAAATGACTGAATACCTTTCTTCCTTAGTAAAGTAAATGGAACCTTCCCTTACCCTGAAAGTTATCCAATAGTGATGAAATTTCCAGTCAGTTTCAGTTTGATTTCTCCATGCTCAATAAGAAGTATGTGGTGTCTTCAGCAGTAGGGACTTACCATCAGGTTCTAGAGGATAACCAAGAGCAGTGACAATAGCCTGTAATATTTGTATTTTGGTTGTGTAGTCTATGTGAATGCAGTTAACAACAACTCATAAACAGGTAACCCATACCTGGCACTGGGCATTTTATTTGATAGCCTAGCCTTGATTGTCTGGGGGAAAGAAATGGCCTTTATTATACTGTGACTTAATTTTTTTTATTTATGTTGTATATGAATATATTTTTGGAAGCTTCTACAGTAGTGGGTTTCCACATAAAATTTGAAGTCTTTAGTGTTGGTTATCTCACCACATACTCTCTCCTCTACCCTGACCTCCCATCCCTCACTCCACTTAATACTTCCTGATCCATTATTCCCTTTTAATCTCCCTTAATTAAAGAAATTGGCACAACATAGGACCCCTGACCACAGAACATCCGGTTTCCCAACTCCTACCCTGAGAGCATCTGATTCTCTATCAGGAGCTTCATCTTCTCCTTGAGTACCGAGAAAATCCATGAAACAACCAAGTATAAATTTATCCTGCAGCAGCAGCCTCTACAGAACTCTGATCAGGTTGCCCTGCCCCTTTGCACGACCTCCATTCCACCTTGGGAAAGTTGCTGCCCCTCACAGTGTTGCTGAGATCAGGTCTGATTCTTTCGTGTCCTCCCTGCTGTTATTCTTTTCTGGAATCCCTGTCCTCCTCTTGTCACCTACATTCTATTTCCCTTCCTCTGAAGTCACCTTCCACCACTGCCTTTCTTTCTAGCTCCCCGACTTCTACATTTATTCCATTTTAAGCATACATATCTAAAAATTCAAGATTAGTGTCAACATTTGAGCTACAGCATGCAATATTTGCTTTTCTGAGTCCCATAACCTCACTGAGTATTATTATATCCAGGTCCATGCATTTATTTATGAATTTCATTATGTCATTTTATTTTACAGCTAATTACTGTTACATTGCTTATATGTGCTACAGATTCATTATCCATAAATCAAGTGATGGAGCTGTAGTCTTTTTACATTTCTTGGGTATTATGAATAATGCAGCAATGAACAATGATTAGCAAGTATCTCCATAGAAGAATATAGTCTTTAGGGAATATTCTCAGTAACAGCATTGCTAGATCATATTGTCGATCTGTTTCTGAGTTTTTGAGGCTTCTTAGCACAGATTTCCACAGCGCTTCACCATTGGCACTCCCAACAACAGTGCCCCTTCCGCCATGCCTGCCTGCCACACCAACTACAGTGTCGTCTGTGTGAGCAATGACAAAAGTCATAATAGCATTCAGGAGATATGTGCCCTCCGAGGCTAAGTTCCCTGGAGGTCCCTGGCAAAGTGCTCGGCTATAGCTTCCAAGATCATGACGCGCTATAAGGACGTTATGCTTCCTGGGTATTGGGCTTTGCATATTGTCTTTTGATTCTTTTCCTGAGTACAGCACGACCTCAGTTTCAGAACAAGGGGCAGTTAAATATGTCTAGAAATAAATCAGGCCAACAGAAGCTTCATGAACCTAAGCAAAATCATACAGAGAAACATTATCTAAAGACCCTTTTGTCCTAAAAGTCCCTACAAAGATATTATGAATGAAAAACATTACACTGAGTGATATCTAGGTCAGTTATAAATAACAAAAGTGTTTTTCCAGACTTAATAAAAATAAAAGTTCAATCCCTTAAGCAAGGAGCTACACCTGATAGAATTAGTAAAATAGAAATCTTAGTTACAGTTATGCATAATAAAATGCAATATTTGGTCAGAGGCACGTGGCAGGCTTCTCTTTTAAGAAAAATAATGTAGAAAAACAGAACTAATTAAGAGTCTCTCCCAGGCCATGGCTTGAATTACAGCCTAAAGATAACAAGCGGCCTTGGGAGGACGGATAGATCAGCCACCAGGAATGATGGGAAAAAAAAACAAATTGAAACTTCAAAGAAAAACAAAGTCTCATATCTCATAAAATAAACTGTTCATGGTTTGTGGTTTTATGACTGCTGTTTGTTGCTTATCTCCCCTGCCAAGATGGCGTGAGCAATATACCATGTGTAAGCACTTCTGATTGATGTGTAAATTTAATTGATTGCTGTCCTTGGAAACCCAGGTGTGAATTCCTTTAGTAATGGGTCTATTGTTCCTGGGAGACATGCTAATCCTTATCCGTTTTCCCTGCTCTGTGGTATAAAAACATTTGATTTGCTCTTAGTAAAACGCAGCAGATTCAAAGCCAAACTGGTGTCATTCCTGTCTGTCATATTGCTGAACCTGTGCCCTCCTTTCCAAGACCCCGATTCTCACAGTCAGAGGGAACCCCCAGCTGGGTCAGTCTGCGGCACCTGCCATCATTTGATTGCTGTTGTTTGGTTCTTAGCTGTTCTGACCAGAGTGGGGCGAAATATTAATGTAAATTTGCTTGGGGTTTTAGTTTCTGAGACAGTCTCACTATGGAATCCTTTCTGGACTGGAATTCATTATTTAGACCAGGCTGGCCTGGAATTGACAGCAGTTAGCTAGCCTCTATCTCTTGAGAGATGGGATTATAGATAGGTAGCAATTTCCTCATGGACAAAAACCTTCAATTTTGTTGGAAAACTCAAGATTCAGGATGTTCTAAAGGGAGGAGAAACATTCTATCCTTCAGGGTAGCAGGTAAAGTTCAGGAAATAAACCACTCAAAGCTTTCAGGAAGCACTTGAATTACCAGATATACTATGCTCCCTCCTTTTCTAAGCTTATACAAGCCCTCAGGACTGCTGGAAAACACTCAGACAGCAGAGCTTCCTAAGAGACTCTAAGATAAGCCCACCTGCTTGGAAGAATCCTAGCAAGGCTTCCTAGAAGAGGTAGAAACCAGCTGAGGCACCTGGACGAGGAGGAGACATGCCAATCAGCCTAGAAGAATCAGAAGCCATATAAACTCCCTTAAAGACACACTTTGTATGTAAACTGCTGAGAAGCCTCCAAGGGGGTGTGTAAGTTGAGGTTTCCAACTTCTGTGAGCCATCACCCATGCTGGAGTGTGTTTTAAATTTTTGACTCATTTCTGTTCCTGTGAATAGCCCTTCACCTATACTCCTATAAGAAAACCCAATAAAACTAAGTAGTTCACAGAGTTGGACTTGGGTGGTTTCTTTACTTTGGTTTGCCATTGGTTGCCTATCTGAGATGAGAAGAGATGGTGTCACACAACACTGCACAATGCTCAAAATAGTTTTAAGTATTTCTTAACCATTTGTATTTCATATTCTGAAAACTTATTTTTGTTCCATGTCCCAGTATTAATTTGGTTGTTAATTTACTTGGTAATGTTTTTGAGTTATTTTTATATTCTAGACATTAAATTTCTATTCCAGTGTATAGCTAATAGGAAATTTCTCTATTCTGTAGGCTTGCTCTACACATGATTTATGGTAACCTTTTTCAATAGAGAATTTTTGTTTCATGTGATCCTATTATCGTCTTAATTCTTATATTACCAGGGTCCTATTCACAAAGCCTTTTCATATGCCTCTTATTTGAAACATTCCCTATTTTCTCCTCTAATAGATTCAAAGTATCACATCTTATGTTTCAGTCTTTGAAACATTTGGAGTCCAATTTTGTGTAAAATTACACACAAGTGTGTACTTTCATTCTACTACGTGCAGTTATACAGTTGGAATAGTAATATTTATTGAAGGTACTATCTCTTTGACAATGTACATTTTATTGTTTTTTATTTTATTAGTAATAAAGCTGTTGCCTAATATCCCAATGATTTTTATTGTATCAAACTACAAATAATTCATCCACTTTGATTGTATTCAAGTAAATTGTTACCTTTTACTTTAATTTTATGTTGCTAGTATAAATATTTTAAGGTTTTTATGTAGAATTTTCATCTTCCATCCTGCCTTTTTTTTATCTTTTTTAATCTTCCATACTGCCTCTTTTCTGACTAGGATGTGTGTTACTAAACTTAATAGAAGTGGAGAAAGCACAAACACTTGCCTTATTTCTGGTCACCGAAATAAACTTTCATTCTTTCACTTTTGATTACATTTTTCTCTGTGGGTTTTTAAAAGTATTTTTAAAATATTTTGTTTATTATTTTTACTTTATGTGTAGGAATGTTTTGCCTGTATGTGTGTAACTGGATCCATCTTGTGCAGTTTTGGCAGAGGTCACAAGAGCATGTTGGATTCCCCTGGAACTGGAGTTACAGGTGGTTGTTAGCCATAATGTGGGTGCTGGGAGTCAAACCCAGGTCCTCTGGAAGAGTATCAGTGCTGTTATCCATTAAGACATCTCTCCATCCCCATTCTCTATGGGTTTTTATTCTTGGATCTTATTACAGTGATTCCATTACATCTCACCCTGAATTTCCAAGTTAGGGTCTATTAGCAATGAATCTATTGTTCTCTTCTTTGTCTAGAAATGTTCTGATTTCTTCCTCACTTTTGAAGCATGCTTTCCTAAGTATAAAGTTCTTGGTTGGCAGTTGTTTCCTCCCCTCTTATAACTTTTAGTTATCTCAATCCATAGCCTTCTATTCTATAAAATCTTTGCTTAGAATCTTATTGCAGATCTCTTTGATCAATGTTCATTTCTTTGTTGTCTTAAGTTTCCACCTTTGACTTTGACCTTTGACAAACTAGTTGTGATGCCTTGTGATCAATATTATTTTCTTGGTCATCCATGAACATTAATTGAGTTTCGTGGATGCTTATGGTCATTACTTTCAGCAAATTTAAGAAATTTGGGGCCATTCTTTCTTCTAATAACTTCTGTCCTTTGCTCTCTTCCTCTTTGGAACAACTACAATGTTGTAGAACAAACATTGTTCTAGACCACCTGAAAATGTCTCAGGTAAATAAAACCCTCAGGTCTCAGTATTATACTGTACATATAGTTAGTTATTACTGTTTTCATTTTCAGGGATATAAATTACAGTACTGATATTTCTGCTTTATTCATATTTTATTCTCTTAATCTATAAACCCGGGAATTCCCAGAGTCTTGGTCCAGTTTGTCCACCATCTAGTCTTCATCATTGACAATTTATACTGTTTTTCCCTTTGACATTTTTGTTTTCTCATGTGTTTTCATATGGATTTTGCTTTTCTTTCTTCAGCTAAAACATGGACAATTCAACAATGTAAAATCCCTCTCTGTTTATTACTTTCCCATTCTTGGGGCTAGGACTGGTTATTTTCTTTTTCTTACAGTTTGTTGTTTTATTAATGAAGACCATATTTGTTCCAAGGAAGAACATTAGGTATAATTGTTTTTTTTCTTTCCAGTTTTTTCATGAACATGAAATTTCTCCCGAGCATGTATAGAACCGTCCAGATTATCTGATACATACAGTTGTTTTTAATGATCTCTGTTTTAGTATCTAGATCTGAAATGGAGATAAGTGGAAAATGAAAGAAAAGTATTAAGAAGATAAAATTCTGAGTATGACTTCAATTAGAGTTATGGGGCCTGGCAGCAATGATGAGAAAGAACTTTAGCTTCTGCATCTGAGCCTTCATACTCAGAAGCTGAAATGAGTCATCAGATCCTGATTCTCAGTAATTGGAAGATAAGGTCCTCATTGCCTATCCTGGCTTCAACAAGTTGCCTGCATATTGTGTTTGCAATACACACAGTTTTAGGTCAAGGGGCAGGTGGAGGGCAGGTACCAATTCCTGTTACAATTGCTTAAATTATGTGATCAGAACCACAGTATATTGACAAATCTTTATTTGATATTTTACAACCTTCAGTAGGTTATAGAGTTGCAAGAGAGTAACACTAGAACTATGCTGCCTGAGTAATTGTTACATGGGTGGAGCGTTCAATTGCTTTCTGTGTTTACCCTTATACACACAGAATCAAAGTTCATCAAGTCACTTTTAAATGACACATATTACCCTTAACCTTTCCCTCCTATGGACAGAAACGTCTTCCAAGCTTACTCACTAACTGTTTCCTTGAGTAAGAGAGCATCCAGACTCTCTTTTCCTCCAAGAGGCAGTGGTAGACATGAAGTTCTAGCTTATTTATTATATAAGAACTCCTGATGTCAATTGTCACTCAAAGCATTTTATCTATTGGAAATCTTTCCCAGGAGGTCAGTCCAGTTATAGCAAATGAAAAGAAATGAATATGTATGTTCAGGTGCTAAATTAAAATGTCAACTGGAAGTCAGAATCTTCAAAGAATAAATTGTCTTTTACCCCCACAGCTATGGAAAACATTTTAAAAAGTAAACTTCAGCCTCAAAAGTATGGGAGGAAGCAGTGAGGGCAGAAGCAGAGTAAAAAGTAAAAAACATCATCAGGTCCAGCTCACCACCCTTCTCTCCAGGCTGGGACCACATAATTATGGTGGCTTAAAATACTGATTATAATGTGAGTTGGTTATTTATACATAAGCTTTTTAACAAATTAAATTTACATTATAGATTTATTTTTAATACATGAGTTGCTAAATGTCTTCCAGGAAAGTTCATTAAAAAAGCCCTGCAAACAAAATGGGTATGAAGTGTAGTCCTCCTTTTCCCACTTGAAGACATTGTTTACATTATCCCCAGCCAGTTTCCAGTGCAAACTCAAGGGGACATCATGAATGGAGACTTTTATTTCACTTAGTCTTCTTTCAAAATGAAAAGAACTTCACCATATTTTAAATGGTATTTGTAGCAGATTAGTGGATAAGTATCAAAAACAAAAGAAAATATGGTTATTTGTATAAATTATGGGATTTCTGAGACAAATCTGAACCATCTTAAAGAATTGAATCCCAGTTCTGACAAAGATACCCTAAGAGTGGTTTTACAAGAAGGATGCACTCCCTACCCTCCCTTCATTCCCCTTCTTTGCTGTCAGGGAGGTGTCCCAGCCACCTTTTGCCATTCTATGTGAAGATTTTTTTGGAAGAGTTTCTCATTTTCTTTTCATATGATTCAGTTTGCATAGAATTTTAATTTCAAAGGTTGACCAGAGGGATATCTCAGTTGATTTTACAGAAATACATAATAAAATAATGATGAAGGATAATCTTGGGTTGGTAATGGTTAGGATTCCTTGGTGCTGGACTTCAGTTACAAATTCAATCATATAAAATTTTGACTTTTTTCCTTACCTTTTATAGCATTATATTAAATATGAATATTCAAAATCAGAACACAATAGAAAAAGTAAGTTTTTTTCTCACAAACAACTCTAAGACAAGAGCACATAATCTAAAATAAATGTTAAACACAATACTTATGATTCCATAATTACAGATAGATAGTGCTAATTTGAGATTCCATATATTTTCCATTTATATTTTTGTTCTCTTTCATCATTCCTCTTACAATACTTTGAAACTAAATTCGATTACATACAGAGACAGAGGGTTCTTTAAAACTGTATATATAGGGGCTGGAGAGATTTATCAGCAGTTAAAGAGCACGGACTGCTCTTGCAGAACACCCAGGTTCAATTCCCAGTACCCACATGGCAGCTAAGAACCATCTTTAACTCCAATTCCAGGGGAATCTGACACCCTCTCTGACTTCTGTGGCATTGCACGACATGGGTGCTCCAACCTACATGCAGACAGTACACTCATATACATAAAAAATAAATAAAAATTAAAAAATAAAAG
Source organism: Rhizomys pruinosus (assembly GCA_009823505.1). Lineage (NCBI taxonomy): Eukaryota > Metazoa > Chordata > Mammalia > Rodentia > Spalacidae > Rhizomys > Rhizomys pruinosus. The sequence goes on from VZQC01006876.1 coordinate 395,529, forward strand.
TGCATATATATAAAATATAAAGTTTCAGATTACACTAGAATTTTATTTTTTTCCAATTGTTTATTTGCCCAAATTTTAAATTTTTAATGCTACAGATACCTAAAAGTGAAAAGAAAATCAAATTATTTCATTTGTACAATTAAAATATAATGCTGTGGATTAATGAGCCTCCTTGGAAATAAAATACACTAGCCATGACAATGGTAAAGTTATGGGCTATGAAAATAGGCAGCACATACAAAATGTAACAGGAAGATATTCTACTAACACATTTCAAATGATACCACTGTATTTACATGGTAATAGTAACCATTAATAGATGTATCATCACAAAGCTCAGACCCCTGATATAAAATCAAAAGTTTTCTAGAAAAGCCAGAATACAATGCATCGCCTTCTCTAAAATCATGGTATTGAATTATAAAAGTGTTAGGAATTCTTCAAAATATATCAACCTACTAGAAAATCAAAGAGGGAAGGGATTTAGATAGTATGTACATTTCATTTTAGTAGAAAAGCCCCAATTTCACAAGTTATTTTTCGCCAATAAAAGTGAAAAGCAAAACATCATTAAAGTTGCAGGTACTGACTCCAAGGCTTTTACCTATTCTATTAGCCTAACAAAACACTACTTGAGTATTGCTCTCTTAACTATTAATTTATAGCTTTTGCTTAGTCTCCGCCTGAGGCAAGGCAGTTTGTAAGTATTGTGAACATGTGTAAATAAACATAAAGCTTTTATAATGGTATAATATTGCACTAACCACAATAAAACAACACTTTTTAATGAATGTTGAATTTTCAATCTTAAGTATCAAGTTTATATAAATGGACTAATTTTTTATTTTTGCAATTTTCATAGAATATAGTGTGCATATATTTTAATCCATTCTCCTCTCTATACCTTCCCCCACTTTCTCCCACCCAATTTATTGAAAAAAATATTAAGATTTGTGTCCCTCAAGGCCCCCAGTGTCCTTCATGGGGCCGACCAAGAGTCCCAACACTGTAAAACACTGTTTTCCCCTCCCAGCAGCCATCAATTGTCCAAAGTTCCTTAGGGAGTGTTGGTATTTCTTGTTCATATCCTCATGTCATGGTTGGGATTTTGTCTGGTTTGAGTTTGCATAGGACTTGCAGATGCCAACATCACTGCCTACCAGCTGTTTGGAAGATTTTGTTCCCTTGTGGTCATCCACCAACTCTGGCACTTAAAGTCTTTCTGCCTCCTCTTCTGCAATGATCTCTGAGCTTGATAGTCAGAGGTTTGAAATAGATGTCCTAATCAACCATAATTACTCTATAGAGTCTTGTTCTCTGCACTGGGGCTAATTGTGGGTCTCTGTGTTAATCAACATCCATTGCATAAGGAAAAAGTTTCCATTTTATGGCTCAGAATTTCCTGATGTTCTCATTGGTAAGAGAGAGAACTAGAAATGAGTGTAATATAAGAAAAATATTCACTATTTTGAATTTGAATGACAACAAAATATAATCACTGTTTATTGTGTGTATTTTGAAACACACCAGTGCATATTCAACTACTGAATTCAGCATAATTTTATTTATGACATGACAATAATATAATTAAATCTCTTTCAAAGTACTTTTACAAGATAGAAGACTTATTTAATTTTATTATGTTTCTTTTGTACTATACTTCTGCTAAATCAGGACTTGTTGAATAATTTATTAAGAACCAGAAAACCAATCCAGCAACCTCTGCACATAAAATAATTCTAATTCCAATAAATGCGTTTTTGACAAATGGCATCCACTTACATCATTTATCAGTTTAATATTGGATGGACCTATAGCAGCAGAGTATGCAGGCATGTTTTTGTATTTTATCGTGTCTTTGCATATCAAGATGAGAAAGACAGAAATTATGACTTGCATTTCAGAAGAGGTTGGAAATGTGATGTTTGTGTTAGGTTGACAGCATATGGATCAAACAAGGAAAAATAAAGAAAAAGCAATAAAGATACACAAAGTTTACTTTTATTTTCAATCATGAAAATTATTTGTGTCTGCTGAGGAAAGGGGAAAAGTCGCTATTAGAGTTAACTGAGCATATTAAATCATAAACCACAAAGTGACTTCCCACCTCATAAACTCAATTCCAAAGTGTAGTTCACAGTTTAGATTTAGAAGTCATGAAACTACTCAATGTTATCCACATGATTAGCATACTTTAGTTGAAAATACAAAAGATGAAATTTTATGGGTTTTTTGACAACCATTTTTAAGTTTAGGGATGATGAATGACAGAGATTGATATATACTCCATCCTCATCCTTTATCAGGTATTAGTTTCATTCTCACGAGAAATTTTATAATTAAAAGAAATATCCTCTTCCATCATATATGCCTTAAAGAAGTCCAATCCCATCGGGAATGTAACAAAAAATGGGTTGATCACTATAGCAACCTGAAAAAAACACAAACAAAGGAAAACAGTGTATGAAGGGTCAGGAAGGTACAATGACAACTTTATAAGAACTTTGAAGAGTGAACAGGAGAGATAAGATTGGGATTCTTAAAGAAACAAGTGATGAGATAAATAAATAATAAACAAGCATTTAAGAGGTACCAATTTTTTTCAGTATACAATTATTTATGTACACATGTAAAGGAGAAAATAATAGATACTTGGTGATAATATAAAAATATTGGTAAATGAACTATTTTTACATACAAAATTTATGACTTTTTAAAAAACAGATGTCTTATCTTTTAGGAATCAAATTGAAAAGCCAATGGCATTTCAAAAAAAAGTCACTGTGAGTGAGAGATGATGGATGTAGGCGACGTAACATTCACCCGGTGTTGGCAACTAATGAAGCTAAGCAGTGAGTGTGAGGAGCTGTCATGCTATTTGTGTACATGTTCAAATTTGTATGGAAAAAAAGACAACCAGGGGGTAGAGAGATGTCTTATTGGCTCAGAGCACTCCCTGCTCTTGCAAAGGACCCAGGTGTGATTTCCAGCATCCACATGACAGCTACCAACTCTGAAACTTCAGTTCCAGGGAATCCAACACTCTCTTCTGCTCTCCACAGGCATTGCATGTGTATGGAATACTTACAACTATATAGGCAAAAGACTCACACACATAAATAAAAATAAATGAATAAATTAAAAAGACAACAACACAAATCAAAATTACTCTTTCTTGATTTCACAGTAGGGTAAAGCATGGCTAGGGGGGAGTATAATTCAAAGAATAGGGGGAAATTTAGAATTGAGACATAAAGACTTCTAAGAAATGACCTACCTTTAGGCCCAAAATTAGATAAGTACAAATTTTCCTGGTGATTTTTTTGGGGGGAAAATATTCAAGTAAGAAAAACAACATAGGTAGTCGGCCTTGAAGTGAAGTTAGATACATTAGAAACACACATCACTTCAACTGAAGCACTGGGATGTAGATAAATCACTAACACTGGAAATACAGTTACAGCTGAATCCCATAAAGTTTCTTAATCTTTTTGTTATACATTGTGGGCATTCTGATGAAAAGTAAGAAGACATAACAACGTTTTAACAATGTAAAACACAGCTAAATATTTTATTTAAAGATTAATGAAAAAACACTTTATTTCCCTTGGAGAATGAACTGGAGAAGGAAATAAAAGCATTGAAAGTAGGCTGATAAGGCTCCTGGAAGAGCTAAAGTAATCAAAGATGGTGCCACAGACCAGAGGGAAGATAGTTCACATGTAAAGATCTGCATGGATCTGAGTGTTGGATGCTCATTACTAAGGACACAGAGGCATAAGAGAAAATCCTAAATGTAGATGAAAAGTGGAAACACTACAAGTTGATGTTGCTTACATTTGTCAAAATAGAAAGGAGCACCAATCAGTTGTGAGTAATAAAATTTACTTCTAGACTGGTAAACTTTGAATCATTTTGCAACATCAACATAGGCTTCTTATAGTCTTATAGTTGTTACACACACACACACACACACACACACACACACACACAGACACAATGAAGCTCAGAAAAATGGATCTGACCTGGCAAAATAAGTATAGTTTTTTTATTTATTTACAGTTTTGTATATTTATATAGTAATTGAAAATCACATTTTAGTAAAGAAGAATATTATCTGCTCAAGCAAAGAGAAACATGGGGATTCCAAAAACAGAGGAGCCCATTCAAAGTGAGTTTGTTCTTTCAGGACATAGCAGCTTTTGAGAAAACTGTCAAAGCTTCTAGATGAAAAACCAATGTTGGACTAGAGAGATGGCTGCAGTTAAGATCACTGGTTGCTCTTGTAGAGGTCTGGGGCTTGATTCCCAGCATCCATTTGGTGGCTAATGACCATGACCATGTATAACTCGAGTTCCAGGAGGTTTGACACTTTTTTTTTCCGACTTCTGGGGGCATTATACAACATAGTTGGACCTACCTACATGCAGACAATACACACATATACTTAAAATAGAAATAATAAATTAAAAATAGTTTTTAAAAAGAAAAATCATTGTTGGAAATTTTACTATCCCCTCGCTCACTATTACTGAATAACAAGAAATCATAAATATCATTCCCAAATAGCAAAAGAACCAAATTTGTTTAATTAAAAATAGGGCATATGAGAACTCTATAGGGAAACTAAAGTGAGAAATAAATTTGCGGCAGGCCATGATTGTGTGCTGGAGTTCTCTATTAATAAGATCTGAAGGCTATTAAAATATTTAAGTAATATAATATTTTACATATCAGAATCACAATGTTACTTGTGTATGTAATTAAATTCAGCTGAAACAACCAAGGCCATCATGACAAAGTACCCCCACTGTCAGAAAACAAACTTATTTAAGAAATGTATCTGAAAACAACTGTGCTATTACAGTGTGAATCTATAAATGGGCTCTAGATTTGTCCTATCACTTATGCTCACACATTGTAATTACGATATATAGATGGAGGATATGTAGTCATATTCTAAAAAAAGAATGTAAAGTTACATGACTTTATACCTGCATGCAAATTTACTGTTAAAATGTGATTCTCTAAATGGGTTTAGGAATCAACCTATATTTTATTTTCAGAATTTTTAATTTTTACTTATGTGTTGAGTGTATATATGCATATTTTGGAATAATATTTAATTAAAAATGTATTGATAGCTTTATAGAATAATTTCAGTATAATCCCTGTTATTGAAATATTACAATAATGTATAGTTTACATTGTAAACTTATTGTAAAATTTATGTTAAATTCTTATAGAACCTTCAAAAAATTACATTAAAACATACATGTAATTTAGAATGTAAAGTTATGTTTCTTTTTATCTGCATGCAACTTTACTGTTAAAATGTGAATCCCTAAATGTGTTTTGGAATTAACCTATAATTTAATTTCAGACTTTGTAATTTCAATTTATGTGTGGTGTGTATATATGCATATTTTGGAGTAATATAAAATTAAAGGGAACAAAAAAGAAAAAAATCTGTTCAAAGAACTGACCAAAACAGTAAACTTCTGCATCAAAGGGTTAAAAACAGACTGAGAAAAGATGCAAGACAGGACTTAACGTGCATGGCAGAATCCATGAGCTCTGGCGGGGGTGGGGCGAGAGGGGGGGCATGGATGGGGGAATGAGTCTAAATTTGATGAAGAAATGTTGTATGAAATGTGCTCAATAAAAATTAACTTAAAAAAGAAACTGAAGAAACAAAAAATATTTAATTTCTGATACTGCTTCTGAGAATCAAAAAATGATCCCACGAGTTACTAAAATTGCCTTGAGAGGCTGGAGAGATGGCTCAGTGGTTAAGAGCTCTGGATGTTCGTGAAGAAGAGTTGTGTTAGATTCTCAGCACCCACATGTTGGCTAGCAAGTGTAAATAACTCTAGTTTCGGGATATACAATGCCTTCATCTGACCTCTGTGAACACTCCATGACGTGGGTGCCCCTACCTACATGTAGGCATTACATTCATATACATAGAATAAAAAATAATAAAATTTAATAAGAAATTTAAAAACAAAGTACCTTGTAATTCTTTGGGAAAAATGTATAGTATTACAAAGAATACACAAAAGATCTCAGATGTCAGGGCTTCTCAGGTTATATAGCTCCATGTACGCTCCAGATCTGTGTGTTCCTCCAGCTGTATTAGTGGATCTCTCAATTTTCATCAGAGAAGGTTAGTCTTGCAAAAGATGACAAATAACACAAAGATTCAGAACTGATCAACAAGCAGATGATAAGAGACTCCAAAATACTGAGCAATAATGGGACACCTATAATGCAACATCTCCACTCAAGGTTCAGGGATCATTGAGGAAGAGAGGGCAGGAAGAGTGAAAGCGACAGAAATTGTAGATGAATAAAACCTATGCAGCCCAAGCAATAGAGGGGCCCAGCAGGGATGGGGGAGGTGGGAAGGATGCAGGAACCCTAGCTGCGGATCTACTGGCAATTGATAGTTCTTGGGAGAGAGAGCATCAGTTATTCTTATTTTTTTAACACCTAGTAGACTGCCTAGACTCCATGGGATAGGCCCACACACAAGAGCATTTAGTACAAAGATTTGATTTGACAAGGCTTAAAAGAAAGAAAGACAAAAAATAATGGAAGATATGAAACTGAAGGATAGTAAGGTAGGGGAGAAGGAAATGATGATCTGAATATGATCAAAATAGATTTTATGAAATTGTTGAATCAAAAATATTAAAGTGTAAATAAACATTAAAGGGATATATATATATATATATATATATATGTGTTTGAATGGATAAAACTTAGTATTATTTTTATTTATTTTGCTTTGATTTTAAGTTCTATTTTTTTATTTTTTGTTTATTTTTTGCTTTTTGTGACAGGGTCTCCCTGCAGCACCAGCTAGCCTGGAGCAGGCTATGACAATCAAGCTGGCCTTGCAACCATAGAGATCCACCTGCCTCTGCCTCTTGAGTGCTGGAATTAAAGGCATGCACCACCACACCCAGCTTAAGTTCAAAATTTTAACTTTGAGAATGGAGACAAAACATGAAACCTACTTCTCTAAACTAAAATTTCTGTTCAAAATATAAACCATTATAAATTATATTATAAGCCATAAACTAAGAAAAATTATGCACAATAACACTTAGATATGCATACACAAAATTTTGCATTTAGAGTACAGAAAGACTTGTACAAATACATTTAAAACACTGATAAGCCACTAAATACAGAGCATAAGATATTAGCAAGGATTTCATAAGGACAGTATTCTGAGGGTTAATAACTTGTTTAAGTTTTTCATAAGATTATTAGGCAAGACAGGTTAAGCTAGTAAATGGATTTTATATTATGGTTTGAATATGAAATTTCTTTTTTTTAAACACTTTTTTATTAATGCTTTGGTGCATTTCATACATTATTTTCCATTTCAGTTCAGCCATATATCCATTTCCCTTCCTGCCGCCCACCAAACCCAATCCAGATCATGCATTTTGCATACTGTCCGGCATCTTTCTCTCAGTTTTTTTTTTTTCATAATTTGTTAGCTATAAGTGATAATCCATGTACAAAGCATCCTTCACGTAAAACCAAGTTGCAGCGGGTTTTGTGCCCAAACCCCCACAAGCCCACCACCTGCCAGCGGGGGGAGGGTTGTATGTTCAATTAAGTTTATCAAATGAGTGTCAAGACTACATTGCGTAGTTTGACCATTCACCCCAATCACAGCCCTTACATTTTTACCACGCCCCCTCTTGCCCACAGATTGTTTCCCTAGGCTTAGAAAAGGCACAGGTTGGATGAGAAGCAAAACGTCCACTCCTCTCTGGAGCTGTTGTCTTGGACTCTGGTCCAATTCTGGCTGTTTTTCCTTTCATGGGCTGAACGTTTTGTCCAGGAAACCTTTCGATCTAACTAATGAAGCACAATCATTAGAGATATAAGGTATTTAAACAGCACTAATAGTTATGGTAGGTTACTTTGGTGAAGACACAGGTTTGGTGTGGTTAATCCAAATGAACTATAGCTTTTCTTTAAAGATGACAAGGTCTTACTTGCTTATAACATCTCCCTAACCTGTAGAGGAATGATAAGCTTGTGAATCAGCCATGGGTTATCCTCCAAGGAGAGAGCCAATAGCCAATTAGATTTGGGATATACAGGCATAGTGCTGCCTCAGCGGCACAGTTTTCCAGGCAGGTGAGGGTGTAGCTTGTGCTGACAGTGGAGTCTTGCTTGACTCAAGGAGACACACATTTGCGGTTATTGGTTTAGTGGCCTTTGGTAACACTCTCTTTGGTGTATCCAGAGGCCAGCTGTTACACTTGCATGTGTGGTCCAAATACATCTTTACCATGTTAAAGTCAGGTCGTCGGCAGCAGGGCCTTATCGCCTGTCCTTCCTTGCAGGTATCCCAGTTTTAGAGGCAAGGAGCCTTTATCTTTGGTGGGGCACCCTGGCAACATCATCCACTGGTAGAATAATCCTTGCTGATATCAGCGCTCCTGTATTTGATATATTTTTTGCTTAAGTGCATAGCTTAAGGAATTTAGTATTATATTTGGTTGTGAACAGAGAATAATCCTTTTCACAGTTTCCACATCCATTAGTCAATTAAAGAAGGTAGTTTTTGCTGTTTTTATAAGAGATCATCTTTATAATAGTTGTCTCCATTTACAGTTGGAGAGCGACCCTCATCAGTGTCATATTTCTCCTTGTTCTATGGGGGAGCAAAGAAAAGTCGCTCATAGCAAAACTTTGCAGCACTAGAGGTAAAGTTGCTTAGGACTCATTATAGATTGTTGTTACATGTAGGATCCACAGAGGGTTCAATGTTTATGGCAATCTGAGGCCTTTCTTCCTTTCATGTTCAGACAGGCCAACATTTCGTGGCACTTTCTGTGGGTACATCCTACTCAATGCAAAGCTGGATCTTTTCTTTCCTCAGACGTTAAATTGGTGACATTTTGTCCTGTTTGAACCCACAAAATCTTTTCTGTAGTTAGTTTTAAGATTTTGAATTGCAAGGTTTTTGATGAAAAGGTTTTCATGTCTGTCTGTATACCCCCCCCCCTTTTTTTACCCATGAGTCTCCAAAGACAGTTGTATTGAGACATAACTATAGGGTGGAATCAAGGCGCAGATTTCATCAAATTCATCAAATTCACCCATGTTGTTTTGGTGACTAGATATGATTAACGTGGGAAGCAAACTTAATTTTTTATTTTTTTTTTTTTTTTAAAAAAAAGATTTGTATGGCTTTAACGTTTTTATTTCTTTTATTAAAATGAATTTTTGTATGTGTCAATCCCAAGTTTATTGCTCTACAGATTTTATTTTTTTTTTTTTTTTTTTTTTTTTTTTTTTTATCTCCATTTAACTCGGATTTATTACTGTTTTTATCAGAGCATGTAAACCAATGTTGTTTAATATATACATAGTTACTTTTACTAAGTCCTAAAACACCATGTATGCTGTAGACCGTGTCGAGCAAAACTGGTTACTTGTTGAACTCACAGCAATTAAATATGCAGTAATCGAATATACACCCGTGTCCCCCTCCCAACACACCCGCTCCCCTACCCCCGTCCCAATTCACATTTCAGCATCCGTTTTCTCTAATGCAGTCATTCTGTTGTTGTTCTTTCACTATGCATCCCTCTCCATGAGAATATTTATATCTGGGTTATTGGTACTAGCATCCGCTCACAGATGAAGGGATACCATTCGTCGGCGTTTGTCGTTTTTTTTCTCTGGGACTGTGTTACGTCACTTAACATAATGTCTTCTTACTTCTTATTCTAGCTCATCCATTTACCTGCAAAGTTTTCATGATGTTGTCCCCTCTTTTTTTTATTATGTTTAGATTTATTTATGTTAATGTGTGAATGTACTGTCTGCATGCAAAGTTTGTACACCCGTGTCGCGCAATGCCCAGTGTAGGGCAGAAGAGGGTCTCGGAATTCCCCTGGAACTGGAAGTTCTCCTGGAATTGGAGTTTTCAGACGTTCGCATGGCTCAAGCCGCCATTTGGTGCTGGAGATCGAACCCGGGGTTCTCTGAAGAGGGGTCGGAGCTCTTAAAACACCGCTAGGGGGGACCGCTAGGCCATCTCTCCCAGCCCCAGGTAGTCCCTCTTTACCACTGCATAGAACGCCATGTATACAATGTATCACATTTTCTCTATCCATTCTCAGTTGAGGGCACCTGGTCTGGTTTCCACTTTTTTTGCTATTGTGAACAGAGCTGGCAATAAAACATAGCTGTGCATGGATCTCTGCAGTACGATGAGTCCTGTGGGCATATACCCAGGAGTGGTATGAACTGGGTCAATGGAAGCTTCAGTTTAGTCTTCTAAGGGTTTTCTTCTCCACACTCTTGCTTTCCCATAGTGGCTGTACGATTTACATTCCCACCGAAACCACCAATGGATGAGTTTTCCCCTTTCCCCAAACAAAACCCCCCAGCCACTTGGTATCATTCGTGTTCCCGATCCTAGCCAGTCTTATTGGGAGTAAGGTGAGATCTCAAAGTGGTTTTTAAAAAATTGGCATTCCTTAATGATCAGGAGATGCTGAACACTTCCTAGATGTTGGTTCTGTCGTCAGCCATCTCTAATTCCTCTCTGTGAAGACCCTATTCAGATTTTTGCTCCAATGTCCAATCCTTTTGAGTGTTTGTCATTTTGTTTTCCCCTTTTCTTCGTTGTTTTTTTTTTTGATGTAGCTTGGTATAATACTCTGAAATTTAATGCGTTGGTTGTCAGATGTGTCGGCAGTGAAGGTATTTCTTCTTCTGTTTCCTTCCCACTCTGTGGTTGCTCTTCACACTTCCTGTATTGTTTTTCCTTTTGATGTACAAAAAGCTTTTGAGTTTTAAAGGAGGGTCCCATTTGGCAATTGTATGATCTTATTTCCCGTGTGCAGTTCTTGTGGAGCAGAGCTGCTGGTCTGAGTTTAGGAAGTCCTTTCCCTACAAACAAACAACAAAACCTATGGCTTTTGTAGTATCTGACTGCCAAGTTTTCTCTTCCTCTCTTCTAATCACCTCCTCACAGAGTTTTGTTGGGGGTTTCCCGTTGAGGGTCTTTGGTCCATCTGGAGTTCACTTTTTTGCAGGGAGAGGTAAGGGGGTTTATTTTCAGGCTTCATTCTTCTACAAGTGGTGATCCAGTTTGTTGGGTTTGTGGTGTTGGTCAACAACAACCACTTTGCCTGAAGATGCGGCTGTCTTTCTTTCTTCCTGGTTCTCTTTCTTTTTCTTCCATTTGTTCATTCTCCTTATGCGGGGCTGCTGTCTTCATTGTGGCTTCTTGGCCCCCTTGTCAAATATAGCCCCGGCTGGAAATTGTATGAGCTCAGAATTAGATCTTCAGTTTTATTATTTATTCCATTGGTCAACACAACTGGTCGGTTTTTGGATTTTTGTGCCAGTACAGGCTGTTTTTGTTTTATGAACGATGAGCCCTGTAGTAAAATAGTTTTTTGATGGTCCCCTGGTAAGAAGCATCCCTCCCCCCCCCCCCAGTATGGCTCTTTTCACGCAGGGTTGATTTGGCTATGTCAAGGGTCCTTTCTTTTGTTTTTCCAAAATGAAATTAGGATTTTTTTCCAAGCCTGTGAAGAAACTCTTGGAATTGTTGTTGGTTTGCATTAAATCTGTACACTAAGTTTGGTTAGGATGGACAATGTTTTTAACTATATTTATTTTCCCCATCCATGAGCATGGGAGGTTTGTCCATCTTCTCTTCTGATGGCTATCTTCTGTCTTCCTCAATTTCCTTTTTCAGGGTTGTAAAGTTTTTGTTGTAGAGAACCTTAGTGTCTTTGGTTAGGCGGTTTGTGTTCCTATGTATTTTATTGTTTTGCGGCTATTGTGAGTGGGAAGGTCTCCCCCTTTCGGTTACCGAAAGGCTACTACGATGGTTTCTGGATTTATTTTGATTGCTGCCACTTTACCAAAGCTCTAAATCATTTCTATTTCTTCTAGGAGTTGTTTCATGGTGGAGTTCGTAAGCATCCTTTAAGTAAACAATCTTATCATTAGCAAAAAGGGATAACTTGACTTCCTTGACTTCCTCTTTTCCAATTAGAACTCCTTTAATGTCCCTTTTCTTGCCTTATTGCCTGAGCAAGGTTTTCCAGCAGCACTATGTTGAAAAGGAATGGTGACAGGGGGCAAGCCTTGCCAAGTTCCTACATTTAAGGGGGAATGCTTCTTCATTTCCCCATTTAGGATGATATTGCTGTGGTTTTCCTGTATATGGGCTTTGATTACTTTGAGGAATGATCCCTCCAGACCAATTCCCACCCTCCAGGACTTTAACATGAAAGGATGCTGTATTTTGTCAAAAAGGCGTTCTTTTCTTTCCTTTCCTCCACAATCAATTGATATGATGGTGTGGTGTTTGTCCGTCAAGTCCATTTATATGTTTGATGATGTTTTTTATTTTTTTTTATAGGAGGAAGAGTTTATTGGGCTTGTGGTTCCTGAGGGTATGAATCCATCTTGGTCATGGTGGATGATTTTCTTGATGTGAGTCTGTATGTGCGATGTGCCAGAATCCTGTTTAGAATTTGGCATCCGTGTTCATTAGGGGGATGGGTCTATAGTCTCCTTTTTGGTTGTATCGATCTTTCCTCTGGTTGTGGTAGTAGGCGTAAATGTGTGATGCTGGCTTCATAGGGGGAATCTGGGAGAATCCCCTCCGTTTGTATCCTTCTAAAAACAATTTCAGTAATAATGGTTTGTATTAGTCGTTTATTCGAAATATTTTATAGAATTTTTTTTTTTTTTTTAAATGTTTTGTAGAAGTCTGCCATGAAACCATCCGGCCTCCGGCCGGAGCCTGGGGGGGGGGGCATTTTTTTGAGTGGGGGGGCGGCGACTATTACAATCTGCGATATCTTTTTCCTTTCTTACCTCTGTACTATTGTCTGTTTAGGCTGTCGATCTCGTCTTGGATGAGCTGTGGTGATTCTAAGATTTCAGATATTCATCCATTTTCCGTCTTCTAGGTGGTGTTCAAACTTAAGTAAAATATAAGTTTTGTTGAAGTACTCCCGTATGATTGTCCCTGGATCTTTCAGTGTCTGTTGTGATATTCCTCCTTTCGTCAACCAGAGTCTATTGATTTGGAGTTTGGGTTTTTCCCTGCTTTTCTTTTTGGTTAACTAACTGGGCTGAGGTCTGTCCATCCTGTTTATTCTCTCAAAAAACCAACGTGTTTGATGCATTGGATATTTTTTATGTTTTTGTCTTTTGTTTTCTATTTTTAATTGAGCTCTGCTCTGCTTGAGTTTTGTTATTTCTTGTCTGCTGCTTGCTTTGCTGTTTCGGGTCCTGCTGCTGCTGCCTGCCTCCATTTAATTAAAGGTTCATTTGTTTGTTGTCCTCTCAAGTATTTTTAGCTAAAGTGTTAGAAGAAATCATTTCACCTTGGGCCATCCTTGCTTTTTTTTTTAAATGTTACACTTAGGCTATAAACTTCCTCTTAGGACTAGCTTTTAAAGTGTCCCATAGATTTTGCTGTGTTGTTTTTTTTTTTTTTTTTTTTTTTTTTTTTTTTTTTAATTTTCTTCTTTATTTTTCTTTCTTCCTTGACCCACTCTATTCAGGAGAGTGTTGTTTAGAGAGTCCCTCCAATGTGTTTGCCTCCCTGTAGGTTGTAGGGTTTTTTTTTTTTTTTTTTTTTTTTTTTTTTTTTTTTTTTTTTTTTTTTGCACTGTGGTCTGATAGATTATTTCATGAGATTATTTCAATCTTTTTATATTTGTTGAGTTTTTTGTCCTGTGTCCCAGTATAGGGTTTAGTTTGGGGAGATGTTTCCATGAGGTATGATATAAAGTGTATTCTTAAAATTCTCTGGATGGTTTGGAGGGTTGGGTGGGTGAAATATTCGATAATGTCTGTGAGGTCCATTGGGGTGGATGTTTCATTTAGTCAGATGTCACGCTCTGTTTATATCCGTTGTCCCTGATGAGTCTGTTCTAGGGACTTAAATGGGGGTGTATTGAAGTCCCCAAGTATTAGTGTGCTGGGGTTAGTGTGCTCTGGGGGTTAATCTTTGCCTTGAGATCCTGAAGAAATTGTCTTTATAAAGTTGTTGCA
>VZQC01006876.1:420756-479264 GCA_009823505.1 Rhizomys pruinosus
TGTAAATTAGAGCCAACTGTCATAGAGGTAACCTCTTATAAAACTGGTAAAACTGCCTTCTTTAATTGACTAATAGACATAGGAACTGTGAAAATGATTATTCTCTATTCAGAAGCAAATATAATATTAAAGTCTCCTTAAACTGTGCACTTAAGCAAAACATATTAATACAGGAGAGCTGTGATATCAGCAATGGATTATTCTACCAAGGAGATGTTGGCCAGGGAATCCAAGCCCCGTCCCAAAGGTAAAGGCTTCTTGCCTGTAAACTGGGATACCTACAAGAAGAGAGGCGATAAGGCCCTGGTGTAGAAGACCTGATGTAAGCATGGGAAAGATGTATTGAGACTGCACTTGCAAGTGTTCAGTTGGTCTCTGGAATACCAGAGAGTGTTACCAAAGGCCACTAAACCAATAAAGCAAATATAGGTCTCCTTGAGTCAAGCAAGACTCCTCTGTCAGCACCAGCTTCATCTCACCTGCCTGTAAATGCTGTGCAGCAGTGGCAGCCATATTCCTGTATATCCCAAATCTAATTGGCTATTAGCTCTCTCCTTGGAGGAGTAACCCATGGCTGATGCCACAGCCTACATCCTCTAGTGGTTAGGAGATGTTATAAGCCACAGTAAGACTCTGGCACATTTTACAGGAAAAAAATGTAATTCATAGATTAACATATCATCGAAATATCTGTGTCTATACCAAAATAACTTACTATAACAATTAGTACTGTTTAAATACCTATATATCTAAATACCTGTGCTTCATTAGTAGGACTGAAAGGTTATTCCTGGACAAACTGTCAGCTTGTGAAAGGAAACATCCAGAATTGACCAGAGATCAAAACGACAGCTCCAGAGAAAGTAGACTGTTTTGCTTCTCATCCACCTGTGCCCCTTTTCTAAGCCTAGGGAACAATCTGCGGAAGAGGGGGCATGGTAGAATATAAGGGCTGAGATTGGGGTGAATGGTGAAATTGCAGCAATATAGACTGGACACTTATTTGATCAACTTGATTGTACATACAAGCCCTCCAGCTTGATGGTGGGACCCTTGGGCTGTGTGGGTTTGGGCACAACTGCTTGAAAATTGGTTTTACATGAGGGATGCTTGTACTCATAAATTATTACTTATTGTAAAAAATGAAAAATTTTAAATATTAAAAAAGATATCTTTTGGGGGGCTATCTTTTTGAGACAGGGTACCTGTACCCTGTACCCCCACCTGTCCTGGAACTCACTATCTAGACCAGCCTGGCCTTGAACTCACAGAGATCCCCCTGCTTCTGCCTCCTGAGTGCTGGGATTAAAGGTATTTTTAACTTTTTAAAATAGTGCTTTTATTGATGTTTTGTGTACTTCATACATCATTTCTCAGTTCAGTTTAGACATAATCCCCTTTTCCTCCCCCCTCCCCCACCTCAGATCATGCACTCTGCCATAAATACCCAGCATCTTTCTCTCAGTCTTTTTTTATGTTTAGGAATTCATATTTTCCTCCTTTAATTTTATATTACTCCAAAATATGCATACATACTTTCCACTCATATACAGTAATTACAGAGTCTGAAAAGTGTTTGATCAATTCCAGAGCCCATTAAGAGATGTACAATATAACAACATAGTTACTTTCAGATAAACAGAACTATAACAATAATGTTGTTCAGCTTGCCTTTCATCTGGGGATTTGGTATTAGCATCCACAAATGAGGGAGACTATTCACCACTTGTTTATCTGGGACTGTGTTACTTCACTTAGCATGATGGCTTTGAGTTCCATCCCTTTACCTGCAAAGTTCATGATGTCATTTTTCTTTACTGCTGAGTAGTACTCCATTGTGTAGATGTACCACATCTTTGTCATCCACTTGTCAGTTGAAGGGCACTTGGGTTAGTTCCAGCTCGTTGCTATTGTGAAGAGAACTGCAACAAAGTGAATGTATCTTTGAGATAGGATGAGTCTTGTTAGTATATACCCAGGAGTGGTATGGCTAGATTCTCATTAGGAACTTGAAGCAGTGTTCCATTGTTAAGAGTGCATACAGCTCCTGTTCTTCCAGTGGACCCAAGATCAGTTCCCAACACCTACCCTAAGGTTTAAGGCAAAGCTATGAATTCGATCCAGGGCCAGCATAATAAAATTCCCCAAGAACTGTCTTCTAGCAAAAGATACAGTCATAATTCAATATGCAGGTTGGAACTAAAGGGCTAAAATACATAGAAAATACTATTTTAAAACTTACTCCAGTGGGAGCTGTGGAGGTTTGAGGTCTAGTTCTTTTTTTAATTTTTATTATTTTTGTGTATATGAATGTATGGTCTGCATGTAGATTGGTGCACCTGTGTCATGCAATGCTGCAGAGTTCAGACGAGGGTCTTCTTGAGAAACCAACACTTCTGGGAAGAATTGGGTGAAAACTGTGTGTGAAGAAAGCAGGAATTGAAGTCATCTTCCTGGGAAGCATTAAAAGAGAAAGACAAAGAAGAAAGGAGAGAAAGGGGAAGGGAAACATAAAAATGTTTAATTTTTTGTATGCTACAAAGAAATTAGATTTGTGTTCCATACATCCAGATGGTTCTTGTTATTTCTGGAGTTTTCCACTAACCTGCTAACCTGTCAATTAACAGAAGAGACATTCTGTTGGAAAAAGTAGGACAAACACTATTTTTAAATGTTTTAATATAATCTCAACCAAACTCACTGCTCTGTCAGCATCTCTTCAAATAGTTTTCTCTGCTATTGCATGCTATAGCATGTTCTTTAAATGTCTTTAAAAGTTCCTTAAGTTTTTTGTTGGTGGTGGTTAATGCTTCTTTATTGAATATTATATTAAGAAACAACCACCAAATTTTATATTCTTGAGTTATTACTTTTACAAAGAGTGAAATATTGTTGAGTATACTTTATATAATGAAAGAAGAATCTAGGGGACTTCAAAATCTCTAAGTTGGTGAGACTGGCTCAGAAACATGATGAGTCACCAATGACAATCAGTGATTGTTGCAACATTCCCTTTTTAGAACATTTTAGGTACATCTTTGGGCCTACTCCTTCTCTACAGGATTCTGCCAAAATAATGTGCAGAAATGTTTCATAAGAGCAAGTCACAGTCAATGGGACTCCCAAGCAAGATAGTTTGTATGAGGAAAAATTTGGCCATAGTCTTCATGTTTAAAACTGAAGAGTCTGCAGGTCTGAACAGAGGTGCTTATTCTGCTGAAGTGCTCTGCTAATGATAGGATAGACTTAAGTGCTTGGATAACTTTTATAAAATTATAAGACAATGGACCCCAAAATAATAAACTATGGTTTCTTAAAAAGTAGAACATTGCAGGCTGGAGAGATGGCTCATGTGTTAAGAGCACTGGTTATTCTTGCAGAGGACCCAGATTCAATTTTCAGCACCCACATAATGACTGACAACCATCCATAATTCCAGTTCCATAAGATCAGAGGATCTGAGACCCTCTTCTGACCACTGCAGCCATAGTATGCCACAGGTACACTTACATTCATGTAGACAAACCATTAATACACATAAAAATAAAAGAAAAATAGTAAATAAAATATGTTTAAATCAAACATTCCAAAGCTGTGAAAAGAGTTGTTTAGAGGTCCCCCCCATGGTGATTTACTTAAAAAAATTTATATGTAAGAGTGTCTGCATGGATGTTAGTGCACCCATGTCATGCAATGCTCACAGATTTAGAAGAAGGTGTTGAATACCTTGGAACTGGAGCTATGGAGGATTGATGGCTTCCAGGTGAATGCTGTAAATTGAACCTGGGTGTGGTCCAAGAGCAGCTAGTGCCCTTAATAGCTGAGCCATCTCTCTAGCTCCCTTTCAGAGATAATTTTAAAGGAAAATTTTAGTTGCAAACAAATATATCTAAGAGGGGGAGAAGATATATAATATATATATATTTATATATATATATATATATATTGTGAAATGTTGCCGCATCTTCTCTCAGTCTCTTTTTTTTGTATGTTTAGGAATTCACATTTCCTCCTTTAATTTTATATTACTCCAAAATATGAATACATAATTTCCACTCATATACAGTAATTATAATGTCTGAAAGTAAATGGTGGATTGATTCTAGAGCCCATTAAGATATTTATGTTATAACATCATAGTTGCTTTCAGATAAACAGAAATATAACAATAACATTGCTGTTCAGCTTTGCCTTTCATCTGGGGATTTGGTGTTGGTATCCACAAATGAGCAAAACAGTTCTCCACTTCTTTTTCTAGGATGTTGTTACTTCACTTAGCAGAATGGTTTCGAGTTCCATCCATTTACCTCAAGAGTTCATGATGTCATGAATAGTACTCCATTGTGTAGATGTACCAATTTTTGTCATCTACTCTTCAGTTGAGGGGCATTTGGGTTGGTTCTAGCTCTTCTCTTTTGTGAAGAGAGCTGCAGTAAACATGGATGTGCATGTGTCTTTGCGGTAGGATGAGTCTTGTGGGTATATACCTAGGAGTGGTATGACTGGGTCAGGTGGTAGGCTCATTTTGAGTCTTTTAGGGGTTTTCCACACTGCTTTCCATTATGATTGTACAAGTTTACATTCCCACCAGCAGTAGATGACTGTTCCCCTTTCCCTGCAACCTCTCCAGCATTTGGTGTCTTTTTTTTTCCCCTTGATTTTAGCCAGTCATCTTGTAGTGAGATGATATCTTAGTAGTTTTCATTTGCATTTCCTTAAATATTAATGATGCTGAACATTATTTTTTCTTTTTCTTTTTTTTTTACTTTTCCTTCCTTTATTTGTTTATTTTTAAGGGATCTACAATATCTAATAGCACTGCTTGTATTCAGATAACATTGACATTGCTCAGTTTGCCATACAATTTGGTAATTGGTGCATGTTTGAGTGAGCCAAATTATAAGCATAAGCAATGAATGTAAGTAAACATTCATGTAAAACCAATTTGCAAGTATTTATGTCCAAATTTTGAACAAACCCAAGTTCCCATAGTCCAGTTGGAGAAGCTTTATGCACAATCCTGTTAATAAAATAGGAGTTCCAGTCTATATTGCTGTAGTCTCACGATTCACTCCCATCTCTACACAAGCCCTTACATTCTGCCATGCCTTCTCTTCCTCAAGTTTTCCCTAGGCTTTGGGAAAGGGACACAAGTGGGTGAGAAGCAAAACAGTCTGTTTTCTCTGGAAATGTCATTTTGGACTCTAGTCTGTTCAGGTTGTTCCCCTTCATGGGTTGATAGCTTATCCAGGGATACCTTTTTAATCGCTACTAACAAAGCACAAGCAATTAGATTATAAGGTATTAAGCAGTATACTAATTATTATGGCAAGCTAAGCTGTGAGCATAGACACAGATGCTTGGGATGGTATGCTAATCCACAACTGTGGTTTCTCTATAAAGGGTGACAAGTTCATTGTTGTGGCTTATAACATCTCCTAACCACTAGAGGACATAAGCTTGTGGCATCCGCTGTGAATTATTCCTCCAAGGAGAGCTAATAGCCAATTAGATTTGGGATATGTATATAGACACATGGCTACCACTGTTGTACAGTATCTCCAGGCAGTTGAAGTGTAGCTGATGGAGGAGTCTTGCTTGTCTCAAGGAGACCAATATTTTGCTGTATTGCTGTAGTGGCCTTTGGTAATGCTCTCTGGCATTTCAGAGGCCAATTGTACATTAGCAAGTGATGTCTCAAAACATTTTTTCATTCTCACACCAGGTCTTCGACAACGGGGACTTACTGCCTTTCTCCTTGCATATATCCCACTTGTAGGCAAAAAGCCTTTATAATTTGGGGGTCTTGGATCCTCTACCCAACATCTCCTAGGCAGAATAATTCATTGCTGATATCAGAGCTTTCTTGTTTTAATATATTTTGCTTAATTACACAGCTTATAAAGACTTTTACTATTGTATTTGGCTCTAAATAGAGAATTATCCTTTCATCACAGTTCCTATGTCTAATCAGTCAATTAATAAAGGTAGTTATACCTGTTTGATAAGAAATCACCACTATAACAGTTGGGCTCTAGTTTACAGAGGAATGACTTCATTACCACATGTTTTTCTTTTTTCCTATAAAGGGGAGAGGTAGGAATTTTTCTCAGCATCTGGAAGGTAAACTTCACTAGGGCCCATTATAAACAGTTAACCCAAATAGAATTCAGAGAGATGCTCAGTGTCTGTGACTCAGCAGGCTCTGAGGTTCCTCTTTTCTTTAATGTTCAGAGTTCAGCCTCTCTGCTGGCATTTTCTAGTCCATCCTGCAGAGCCAAAAGCTGTACATTTTCAAGGCATTTAGATTGGGTTTTTTACCTGTGGGAACATACAAATCTCCTCCATTGTTAGTTTCAAGATCATCAAAAATTGAAAATTTAATCAATAGGTTTGGACAACAGAGTTTTCCATTTGTATCCAGAAGGGAATACTACCCAACCTCCCACCTCCCTCTTTTTGTTTTTAAATTTTATGTTTTTGACCTATAGATGCCTAGTTGTATTACACATGCCCATAAACCGGACCAAGGCATAAGTTTTCATTAAATATACCCAAACAGTTATCCAAAAAATAAAACAAATAAGGGAAAAAACTTAAAAAAAAAAGAAAAAGAAAAAAAAATATTTTAAGACGTCACTTGCTAATGTACAATTGGCCTCTGAAATGCCAGAGAGCATTACCAAAGGCCACTAAAACAATACAGCAAAATATTGGTCTCCTTGAGACAAGCAAGACTCCTTATTTGGGAAGTAAACGTAAACTTAATTCCTTTAAGTTATCCTACAAGTAAAAGAACGTGTTATAAGGTGATATTGTATAACCCAGAAAAAAATATAGAGATCATTTGTGTACCTTAACCCAAAAATTATTGTTGGAAATTCAATACAAATTATAAATAAAACAACATTTTATATTCCAAATTAGTTTAAATGTATTACCATTTTCACAAAACCTACAACCAAATTTATCTAATCTAAACATTTTACTAAGCCTTAAAATATCCTATAATATGTGGACAAAGCTTGGACAGAGTTGAATACCTGCCGAATAAATTTTACCCAATATACACTTTGCTCTTTAAAGCTCTATGACTAGACTATGACTTCAGAGAAATCAAGTCTATTAGCTTATATGGTTTATTTTGTATTTCTGTGTACATCTCTACTGATATACCTCTCTATATAAATATATGCTATTTTTAAGTATACCCTTTTAAACTGCAAACTTTACAGAGTGGATTTTAATGACTATCTTCCTCCAAGCTCTTGGCCTTCTTCAGGCCTGGCATGAAAACCTGCTTTAAAGACTTTTCAATATCTAGCTCCTTTTTTTTTTTTATGAGTACAAGCATCCTTTATGTAAAACCAATTTGCAAGTAGTTGTGCCCAAACCCACACAGCCCATGTGTCCCACCATCCAGCTGGGGGTGCTTGTATGTAAAATCAAGTTGATCAAATAAGTGTCTAGTCTATGTAGTTGTAATTTTACCATTCACCCCAATCGCAGCCCTTACATTCTACCATGCCCTCTCTTCCGCAGATTGTTCCCTAGGCTTAGAAAAGGGGCACAGATGGATGAGAAACAAAACAGTCTGCTTTCTCTGGAGATGTCGTTTTGGACTCTGATCATTTCTGTTTCCGTTCATGAGCCGACAGTTTATCCAGGAATAACCTTTCAATTCTACTAATGAAGCACAAGCAATTAGATATATAGATATTTAAACAGTACTAATTTTTATGGTAGTTATTTGGTATAGACAGAGATGTGTGGATGGTATGCTAATCCATGAATTACGTTTTTTTCTGTAAAAGATGACAATGTCTTACTGTGGCCTATAACATCTCCTAACCACTAGAGGATGTAAGCTTGTGGAATCGGCCGTGAGTTATTCCTCCAAGGAGAGAGCTAATAGCCAATTTGATTTGGGATAGACAGACATATGGCTGCCACTGCTGCACAGTATTTCCAGGCAGGTGAGGTGTAGCCGATTCTGACGGAGGAGTCTTTCTTGTCTCAAGGAGACCAACATTTGCTTTATTGATTCAGTGGTCTTTGTTTGAACACTTTTTAAGTTGTCAGCCATCTTTAATTCCTCCCTGGTGAAGTCTCTGTTCACCTCTTTACTCCATCATTTGAGTAGGTCATTTGTTTTCTTCTTTGTTTTTTGAATAGTCTATATATTCTTGATGTTAATGCTCTGTCAGATGTATCACTGGTGAAGAATTCCTCCCACTCTGTGGATTTTCTCTTCACTTCCTTGCTTGTTTCTTTTGCTGTACAGAAGATTTTGAGTTTGATGAGATCTCATTAGTCAACTATTGACCTTATTTCCTCCGGAGCTGCTGTCTGATAAAGAGTCTTTTCCTCGTCCTATATCTTCAAGGTTGTTACCAACTTTTTCTTCTATCACTTTCAGGGTGTCAGGTTTTATGTTGAGATCTTCGATCCACTTAGAGTTGATTTTTGTTCTTCTACAAATGCTGATCCAGTTTTTCCAGCCCCATTTGCTGAAGATGATATCTTCTTCCATTGAGGTTTTTTGTTTTTTGTTTTTTTTGTTTTGTTTTCCCCCCCTTTGTCAAATATGAGGTGGTTGAAATTATATGAGCCCAAGTCTGGATTTTCAATTTTGTTCCATTGGTCAAGGGGTCTGTTTTTGTGCCAGTACCACGCTGTCTTAGGGAACAATCCTCAACATGATCAAAGCCATATATAGCAAACCCACTGCTCACATCATCCTAAATGGAGAAAAATTGGAACCATTTCCCTTAAAGGTGGGAACCCAGCAAGGATGCCCCTTATGATGACTCCTCTTCAAAATAGTGCCTGAAATGCTTGCTAGGGCAATAAGACAAAAGAAATTAAAAGAGTACTAATTGGAAAAGAGGAAGTTAAGCTATCCCTTTTTGCAGATGATATGATAGTTTACCTAAGGGATGCTAAAAACTCCACCAGAAAACTTCTGGAAATCATTAAGAATTTCAGTAAAGTGGTGGGATACAAAATTCACCTGGAAAAATCAGTAGTCTTTTTTTACACCAACAATAAACAAGTGGAGAAGGAATATAAGAAGATCTTCCCACTCATAGTAGCCTCTAAAATAATAAAATACCTGGGAATAAACCTAACCAAAGATACCAAAGATCTCAACAACAAAATATTTAAACCCTGAAGAAGGAGATTTAAAATGATATCAAAAGGTGGAAAGACTTCCCATGTTCATGGATTGGAAAAATTAATATAGTAAAAATTTCCATTTTACCCAAATTGATATACAGAGTCAATACAATCCCAATCAAGATCCCCATGATCTTGAAAAAAAATCCTAAATTTCATGTGGAAAAACAAAAGACATCAAATAGCTAAAGCAACCCTGAATGAAAAATCCAATATAGGGGGGATTGATCTACCAGACTTCAAGCTATATTACAGGGAAAATTCTTAAGTTCTCTTACAAACAGGTGTCACTCATTTCTTTATCATCAGTAATGTTTTCAGTCATATATTTTGTACATCCACACTTCAATGACAGGGTGTGTACTTCTAGTATACAGGCAGGAATAGGTATCTTCACAATCATAGTGATAATATCACAGAAGCACTTGATTGTGAGTCATTCTGTGTAAGGCTTATTAAATATGCTTGAGAATAGAGACTAAATCATTGAAAGGGTCATAAGGGGAAGTTAGATTCTTTGGTCTCATCACCATCATTCTTTTCATTATTTCAGGATGCATTAAAAAAGCATATACATTTAGGGTGGACAATATTTCTATGGTGTGGATTATTTTATCTGTATGAGATGTTCTGTTTATTATTACATTTGTCTACCCATAGCTATCTCCCGGCTTTCTTTTCAAGTTGTGCTTTCTTAAGATATTTTTATATGTTGCATCATTTTGTTTTCATTTATTTTTCTATTTTATTTTTTTCAGACTCCTGAAATCAGTTTTCAGCTACTTAAAGCAAGTTTATTAATTCAGCCTTTTCATTAATCCACTAAAATCTTCCATTCTATTATTTGTACAATGTATACTTATGAAATGGGGAGGAAGATAATCCTTGAGAAGGTTCTTAGTGTCATTCAAAAAAATTGAGAATTGGCCCAATCAGTAGCTGTAGGACAATTTTATTAGAATTAAAAAAAAAAAAACTTCAAGGCAGGTGAGCTCGTAATCTCATCAGAGGCTTTGAGGAGGAAAATGGAGGGCAGAAGAAGGAAAAAAAAAGACCTGAGGTCATGCAGGTTTAGAGCCTGCATGGAGCTCAGGCACATGGCTGACTGGCAGCCACACGGTGGGGAGATGGAAGCTTAGAGAAAAAGTAAAGCAATACGAGATGCTAGAACAGCCCAAAGCATTAAAGAATATATGCTTAGAGAAGGGATATGAAAAAGAAAAGGAGAAATTACATTTTTCTGAAGAATTAAGAAAATCAGGCAGACATACAGAGACTTAGATGCCTGTGGCCCAATCCACAAGCACTGCCCTAGGTGGTAAGACTCCAGGTAGGAAACATTCAGTATGTCATTAACACACTTCTATTCCACCCATCTATTTAGCATGACTTAATGTCAACCCAGGTTCCCAGAAGTGGTCCAATCACCAGATGATTCACCAGTGAAAATGGAAGGTGGATCTTTCAACAGATAGACTAAAGATATTATAATGTTTATCAATTAATTTTGAGAGGGCTATTTACTACTCTAACATGTGCATTTTTTTCATAGTTATATATTCTTTAAAAAGATTCTGGTTTTAAAATAATCTACTTTTTTCCATACTGTCTTGCACACTATTCATTTGCCTTTCATTCACTTTTATTTTGGCTTTACTAGATTTTTTAAAATTTTTATTTCTTTAAGTATTTCATATAATGCATTTTGGATCATATTCAGACTCCTTCCTCCATCTCCAAATAGGAATTTCTCTATTACTGAGCTATCAGAAATGCTTGGGATTCTTCATCAAAATCTGTTATTGGCAGCCTGGGTATATACTGATTAAACTTTAAAAGCAGCATGGGCCTCACTCAATATAATGACCCCAGGTCACGCATGGTGAACCAATAGGTTCACTCCCCAAAGCATTTTATTGTGAGTAAAGGCCTTAGCTAAGTCCTCACAGTTCAGAAGCCTTCAACCCAAAGTTAATTGGGATGATTCACAGCTTCAAACAACAGTTTTACATCAGTGTCCTCTGGCTTATTAGAAAATAAAGCCTGTACTCTCCTCAGGTTCTTTTCTTATTGCTGCGGAGCTTTGGAACCAGATCTTGACAGCCACTGGATGGTGATGGTGTTCATCAGTCTGACGGGTTCATAGTCCAATGACAGCTGGCAGTCCCTGCCCCGACAAGACAGTTGTACCAGGCTATGGCACAGTGTGGTTGTGGCAGCCATGCATCAGTGTTTCCTTCCTCATAGTCAAGGAGCTAGTTGGCCCTCTTGGTGTCTGCTGCCCACATTCTTCTTCCATGTTTTGGGAAATAAGTGATCTTGCATCTATCTAGAATCATGTTTTGAGTCCTTGCACCGATAGCCACTGCCATCATTGCTCCAACTCCAACAGCTGCACTGTCACGATATTGGCTAATAAATTACTGTTTCTTATTTTCCAGGTCTTGAGTTCAGAAGTTTGAGATTATTATAGAAGCAGCTATGGTTCAGAAAAGTCTTCCTCTTGTATGATAAGGTTCTTCACATGGTCCAGTGCACATCTCCAAACTCACAGGAGCCAGTGCCTCCTGGGTACAGGCTGCCTGGGCACTCCTTCTTCTGTGGCCATCTTTGCCTGCTCTAGAATTTACAGTGATTAAATGGCTTTACCACCTTCAAAACTACCAATGTAGTTTATGCCACTTATGATAGAGTAACCCCCTTCTAAATATTACTGAAATCACTTTAACTAATTTGTTTATTTTCATCTACTTTCTTACAATTTATTTTTATCATACATCCATTTCTTCAGAGGTTATTTTCATTCTGAATTCTTTTCCCACTCCCGTTAATATGAGTTACTATGGTAAAAGCTACCATATTATAACTTGAAAAAAAGGACTTGATCATTCTTTTTTTTTTATCTCTTTTTGAGACAGGGTCTCCCTGTAGCCCCAGCTGTCCTGGAACTCAGTGTGTAGATCAGGCTGGCCTTGAACTCGCAAGGATCCACCTGCATTGGCCTCCCAAGTGCTAAGATTAAGGGTGTGTGCCACCTAGCCCAGCTCATTTTGTATTCAGTAAATATGTATTGGTTGTGAATCTTTCCCTGATGAGGAGAGATGGTGGGAAGCAAGGAGAGAAGCACTGATAACACAGCGATGGAAGTACCTCTGCAAATAGTGGCATATACCCTAAGCTGGAAGCAGTCCTCTATAGAAACACAAGTATTTATATGTAGAGAGACTAGAAATAATGAAGGGTGGTGCTAACTCTCAGATGATGTGCAGATTTTGGGCCAAAGTTCAAGTTATTTACTTATAAGTTCTGTAACATTAAGGGGTACACAAATACTACTTGTCTAAAGTTTTAATTCCAGTATCAAATAAGGTAAGCAACATTTCCCATTATGGGTACAAAATATAGAGCAATGATATATTTTACAAATCACCTGTTTTATAGTGAGGTTTTATGAATTTTAGAAGGGTATTTTATGGATATGTTATTGTGATTGATTAGAAAAATAATTTTTCATTAGAAAGAGATCATGTGCTTGATGAAGATCCAGAAAGAACAATGAGTTAGGACCTGGAAGAGAGTACCACATTCAGCACTCGACAAACTATTAAACCTGCTGAGAGTCTATTTTCAGACTTACCCAGGGGGAGCGATTCTGGAAGAAGTTTCCTTGGGTAGCATCTGAAATGTGTGGGTGCCATAGAGAAGTAATAAGCTCATGAGGCAAATTAGAATAGTGTGTGGTAAGTGGATTCTTCTTTCTTTAATGCCTGTGTAGGCATGTGTACTTGACCATATCTTACCAAGTTCTACTTATCTGATTAGATATTTGGTAGAAAAAGAATGCCCAAGTCTTCTAGTTCAGCAGAAAAAAATTTTCATTTCTTTTCTCTAAATATATTTTAGATCATTTAATTCAGACTTTGCACTGTTCTTCCAGAGTATTTTAAGCATGCAGACCTTGAGAAGAACAGACACTCCCTTTTTCATGTGCCCATTTCTGCTGGCCTCTTTTTCTCACTCTTTTGATTTTATATTACTCTAAAATATGCATACATACCCTACACCTATATACCCAAATTTCCTAAGTCTGAAAATAAATGGTAGCTTAATTCTAGAACCTGTTAAAGATCATGAGGAATATAACATTAACATTGCTCAGTTTGCCTTACAACTAGGTACTTGGTGCTAGCATCCACAGATGAGGGATACCATTTGTCGATTGTTTTTCTGGGATGTGTTACTTCACTTAACATAATATCTTCTAATTCCATCCATTTACCTGCAAAGTTCATGATGTCATCTTTTTTTGCAGCTGTAAAGATGACATCATGAACTCTGTTGGCCTCTTATAGAAAATAATTTCAGCTTTCTTTCCCCATAATAAATGAAAGCATTTCTACAGTTGGTGCTGTGAAATAGTTTGAAAAGTAGATCAAAGAATGGGACAGTGTTAGTATATCATCATTATGCTCAAATACCAGAGCAAAACAATGTTAGTTTATTTTAACTCATGATTTCCATGTTCAGTCGATGGTTGCCTGGTCCAAGATCTTGGAGAGAAGATCATTATGGGGGTGGGATCAGGTGGGAGAGGTTCTTCAATACTTTCTGAAAGAGTGAGATGGAGAAAATCTAAGGAGATTTCCTGTGTGATCTGCATCCTCTAACTAGATCTCACCCCTTATCTTTTATCACTTCCCAATAATGGTCTATTATGATCCACAAAGGGATAATTTGCATGATCTAATTGTCTCTGTGAATGCCATCACAGACACATCCAAAGATGTGCTCCAGGCATCTCTTGATTCATCAAGTTGACAATTATGATTAATATTTCACAGCATTTTGCTGCTTTGCCAAACCAATTAATAAATTACAATTAGATGTCTACTGGTCAGCCCTGGAAAAGAACCAAGATCCATAGAGAGAAATGTTTATGATGGGGAAAGAATAAGGCTTTACCCCAGGCAGCTGTGTATATGCTACCTCCCAAGAGACTGAATACTTTGCTGGACCATGTGAGGAATCTTATCATGCAAGAAGAATGTTTCCCTCACCAGAGGTGCTTTGATATTTATTTAAAATATCTGCACTCAGGACTTAGAAAGTAAGGAAGAAAATAACTGGAGAGAGCTGATATAGGCCATGGGACAGTGCCCCTCTGGCCACCCATCTTCAAGTCAACTGTGCATCTGGTACACTGAGACACCGACCTTGGGTTGGGGGGAAACTACAGACTACAGCAAATAAACTAGAGGACATTGATGAAAATCTGTCTTGTGAAGATGTGAAACATGCCAGCTGCCACTTGGGGAATCTTGGATTGGGGGCAGGTGAGTGAGTTAACTGAAGCCTGCTGTGAAGACTTAGCTGCTTCTTTTACCCATAAAAGAAGTAAAATCCTGTGAGGAATCAACCTGTAGGAGAAAGACTTGGACCACAGTGGGTGGTCCTGAATATATTTGGGGTACCAATGACTAACTTTGATGAGGATACCTAAGCATTTCTGATCACTGAGGAAGAGAGAAATCCCTCATTCATAATCAAAGCAATGTGTAAGAAGAACTGAAAGCAAATTTGAAAACCCCACTCAAGAAACCTTAGTGTATTCTGACCCCAAACCAAGTACAAAGGAAAAGGATTGGGCCCTTCAGCCCATCTATGAGTAAGAATTACAGATCACTGACATTCTAATGAGATATGATTTCTCTGGCACTCAGCACAGGTGTGTTTAATAAAATAAACGAGGTTTTCCTTATGCTAATAGAAGTGGTGAAGTAAGGCAGGAGGACTTAGAAATGTGAGTGTGGAGATGGAAGAGGAGTTCTGAATGTTATCACAATACATTCTACGAAACTATTGACTCAATTACAAAAAAAGAAGCATGATAGAACAAGGAAGTTACAATCTAGGCATTGGTTTGTGTGTACAGTAGATTTAAAGACCTTTCTCTGTCTTAAAGAGTCAACAGAATTCTGATATGCCTAGCACAGTGTTCCTGGATACCAATTCTGGGAGAGATTTCAGGAAGTTTAGAATTGATTTTCTTATTTAGTGGTGTTCATTTTCTTTTATATTGCAATTAATTCACTTCTTGCCATGCGGGTTGGTGACGGAAGGAAACCACGGTAAACCACATATTTCTTTATGAGTTGGTTCAAGTTCATTTGCTAGTATTGTGAAAATACATTGAAGACAGTAAAATAAAGCAATTTCAGTTAGTAACTCTGCCATTACCATGGAACAAGTTAGCATACTTGGGTATAAAATGACAGTAATATTGTTCTTCTGTGAAAGGAGAAAAAAAGTACTTTCTGAGACTTAAAATTTCCAAGTACTTCTAAGAAGTTAGTGTATTATCTAAAAGCTGCAAAAGAAAGAATTGTGGTCCCAAGACTATATACTGTGAAAAGTAAAGGTACAAGGAGATCATTGTTAACTATGTGCAAACTCTAAAGAGCATCAAACTGGTCTATTCTATGCTGATACAAGTGAAAGAGTATGAAGTATTGGTTGGTAGATGTGGTCAGCTAAGTATGCACCTAAAATCATCCAGAAGTGGGCATGGATGAAGAAAATCTCTGAGAAGAGGAACCCAGTGCAAGACAGCTCTTCATTAGAGATGTAAGAATCAATGTGGCTATCTTTAATTGGAACAAATTATCCTGGAGGCTCTTTCTGACATTAAAGTGATGCTTTTCAAGTAGAACATACTTGGGCAAGAATCTCTTATATATTTGACTGCTTCTGCTGTTCATCAGTGCATATATTCCTAGATGCAACCTACAATTAGTAAAATTGTAAATGAAATATAAAATTCAGAAAACCCTCTTTGACCACACCATCTGAGAATCCTCAAGCCAATCTACTGTTTTTCAGACTGTATTCTTCTGAAACCTAGGGGGAAAAGACACTGAAATGCATCATTAAAATCTTACATTTCTTTTTTTTTTTTAATTAGTTTTTATTGATGCTTTGTGCATTTCATACATTTTTTCCAATTCAGTTCAGGCTTATTTCCCTTTCCCTCCCCCCCCACCCCCTCCCCATCCCAGATCATGCATTCTGCCATAACTGTCCTGCATCTTTCTCTCAGTTTTTTTTTTCATTTTTAGCTATAAGTGATAATCCATGAGTACAAGCATCCTTCATGCAAAACCTATCTGCAGGCTGTTGTGCCCAAAAACCTACAGCCCCACCATCCAGTGGGGGGTGACAGGTTGTTTGTTCAATCAAGTTGATCAAATGAGTGTCCAGACTACATTGCTGTAGTTTCACCATTCACCCCAATCGCAGCCCTTACATTCTACCACGCCCCCTCTTCCACAGGTTGTTCCCTAGGCTTAGAAAAGGGGCACAGGTGGATGAGAGGTAAAACAGTCCACTCTCTCTGGAGCTGTTGACTTGGACTCTGGTCAATTCTGGCTGTTTCCTTTCATGGGCTGACAGTTTGTCCAGGAATAACCTTTCGATCCTACTAATGAAGAACAAGCAATTAGATATATAGGTATTTAAGCAGCACTAATAGTTATGGTAGGTTACTTTAGCATAGACACATGTTTGGATATGTTAATCCATGAATTACAATTTTCCCCCCTGTTAAATATGACAGGGTCTTACTGTGGCTTATAACATCTCCTAACCTGTAGAGGATGTAAGCTTGTGGCATCAGCCATGGGTTATTTCTCCAAGGGGAGAGCCAATAGCCAATTAGATTTGGGATATACAGGCACATGGCTGCCTCTGCTGCACAGTATTTCCAGGCAGGTGAGGTGTAGCTGGTGCTGACAGTGGAGTCTTGCTTGACTCAGGGAGAAAAGCCTCAGATTGCCATAAACATCGAACCCCTCTGTGGATCCTACATGTAACAACTAGTTATAATGAGTCCTAATGAAACTTGCCTTCTGGGTGCCACAAAGGTTCTGATATGAGAGACTTCCTTGCCTTCCCACCCATAGAACAAGGAGAAATGTGACAATGATGAGGTCGCTCCCCAACTGTAAATTGGAGACAACTACTGTAGAGGTAATCTCTTATAAAACCGGTAAAACTGCTTTCTTTAATTGACTACTAGACATGGGAACTGTGGAAGGGATTACTCTCTGTTCAGAACCAAATATAATACTAAAGTCCTAGGGCTATGCACTCAGGCAAAATATATTAATACAGGAGCTCTGACATCAGCAATGGATTGTTCTACCAGGTGGATGTTGGCCAGGGGATCCAAGGCCCCACAAAAGGTAAGGGCTCCTTGCCTCTAAGTTGGGATACCTACAGGAGGAGAGGCAATAAGACCCTGCTGCCGAAGACCTGACGTTAACATGGGAGGGATGTATTGAGACCACACATGCAAGTATACAGATGGCCTCTGGAATGCCAGAGAGTGTTACCAAAGGCCACTAAACCAATAAAATCTTACATTTCTAAACTATACCTGACACATTCTAATACAAATTCTTCATGACTGGGTCCCAGGAATTTTCACTGTAACAATTTCTTCAACAAACTAGGTGCTCACTTGTTGGAGAAGCATTTTCTTTTCTCCTCAGCATTGTCTAGCTTGTTAATTTTGTAGAAGGTCAGCAATATCTAATTCTTTCATCTTGGAGGGAGAAACTGTGAGTCAGAAATCAAAGTCTGGATCTTTGCATGCATATGGTTATTTTTTGTTCCTTCCATTACACTGTTAACAAGCAAATGCATGCAGATACAGGACACACTGGATGCTATATACTCTTCTATCTGATGAAGATCCTGGCATCCAAATATGAAAAATGTCCTTTGATTTATTAGCTCAGGAGAGACCATAAAGCTGCCATTTGCAAAGAATATGAAATGCTCATATGGGCTGCTACCTGTGTAGAGGTTGGTCTAAGTCTAGAATGAACACAAATGTCATGAGAGTCACTTTAAGGACAAATGCCTGAGTTGGTCTCACAGCAAGTTGATTAAATCTAAATGCTGAAACCCGAAGCTACATGTTTTTCCAACTAAAAGCATCAAATTCAAGCCTGCAGATTGTGCTCCCTCTGCATTTTGTACAGAACCTTATTTTTCTAAAGCTCACATTTTCGTCGATTAATGAGTTTGCATCTTTCCCATACTTCCCCACTCAGTAGAGCCTGTGCCATCACCTCAGATAATAGGCACCCATGATCCATGGATACTCTAAAAAGGAAATATTATAGTGAATCCTGGAAAATGCACAAGCTTTTGAATAATTTGTAGCTTGTGTATTTCTTATGAAAGTTTATTTTATGCCTCCTGGATAGAAATTACTGAAGATATCTTGCAAACCATTGTCCATTGGTAGAGCTAAGGAATTGTTTTAGCATATTTTAGTTATAACTCAGAAGCATTCTTTTGATCAAAAATTAATAAAACTTCTAAGTCATAAACAAACTAAGATTTATCACTTGTCCTCAGGTTGACACTGCCATTATTCTCAATTATCCTAGATTTCTCTCACATTAGTCACTAAGTGTCCCCAGAGAAGGGAAGTGAGAAGAGAGTTCTGCATTTAAAAAAAGTGGATTTTTCCTGAGGTTACATTTTATAAATTCAAAATATTATTCCATCTTGTGGAAAAATAATGACACAACATGTTTGTCAGTCTGTTGAAGAAAACCATCGTGTTGGGCAGACAATATGTAACCCAAATTGTGAACTAAAACTGTAGTGCTTGATTTAAGGTTCTTGCCCCTAGATGTAGAGTAATGACTTTCGTGGGGGAATATAGGACAGTTTTTCTTCACCAGGACACTAATGGGTGTTGCTCTTAGACTAAAGGGTTAAGGCATTTTGGCTCAAGGCAGTCATTGAATACCCTGTAAGATTCAGGTTGTTCCCAATTACAGGGGAATTGTTTCTTGTCCTAGTTGTAGAGCACATTCCAAGCAGTGATATTCTTCCATAAAGCCATGATTTAAATGTGCATTTTGGATAACTTCAAAATCACCAACATCTGTTTGATGATCTATTCATAGTCAGATCCATGGCTCACATCATTCTCACAGTCATTCTAAGAGGTAGCTACTATTGTCCCACTTTTATGGTGAAAAAAATGAGGTTTGAGAAAATGAGAGTTATGAGTTCCTAATGCATTTGACCATTGTGCTTTACTAAACACATCTTTGTGTGGAACATAAGGCAACAGTATTAATTCAGTAGCGCATGTGTTGAAAACATGGTAATAAATCTTAATAGTGATATTATCAGTGAATAAAACTGCAAGAACAAGTTATAGCCCATAAGCCACAGGCAGGTATTTCAAGTGAGATAGGAAATGTCAGAAATCCCTATCTCTCACACAATGAACGAGTTCAGTGTTCAGTTACTTGTTCCAGGGTCTATTGAAGACCAGAACAAAAATAGAAATATCCTAGGACCTTGCAAAGACTGACCAAAAATTCTGATATATATCTATATCTACATCTATCTATCTATCTATCTATCTATCTATCTATCTATCTATCTATCTATATCCAAACAGAAGAGAAATTTCTCCTGTTGTGGTAATGTCTATCTGACTATCAGAATATCAGACAAGGCACAAAGGGAATATACTCACAAATAATCTGTACTCAATGTGGGTGGGGAACATTTATCACTTGCTCTAAGCTACATAGAAGTTCATTGTCATGGTCGGGGGAAGAAGGAAAAGTTAAAGGTCTTGATTGTGGCATTGACTTGAACATCCCTCAGGGAAAAGGTGAGTCTGATGCCACATTTAGAGCCTGAGAAAGTAGGCTCTCTGAATGAATCATAGGTGGCTAGTGCACTAGTGTTGACAGCAAGAGGAATTTATTACCATCAGTAACAGGGAAGCTGCCGTGCTGGTGAGACATTGTATCATCCTGATCTGCTCCCTTACTTCCCCTCTTTTTGCTTTTAAATCATATTCCTCCTCTCCATGATCATTCCAACTGAGTTCTGTTCCTCTTTCCTTATCATTCCCAACCTCTTCTGATTTCTGTCTCCCTTTTTTTCACTTTCTTCTAATGTGTATATGTCTATCAATCAGGCAAGGTTACCACAACCAGTACCGTAGATTGAATAGTTTTAAAACATAAATTTATGTACTCGAAGTTCTGGAGGCTGAGTCTAAACACAAGCTGTCTGTGAGTCTCTATTTTCTGAGCCCTTACTCCTTCATTCCACTTTCTCACACCATCCTCATACATCCATTTTCCATGTATACCATTCCCTAGAGTCTCTTCTTCATCTTAAAAGAACACTAGTCTCAAGTTCTATGGAACGAAAGCACCAATATTATGATTTCATTTAAAATTCTTTAAAGGTATTAGTGACTACCAGAGTAACATAAAGGTCTAGCATACTTCATATTAATTCCAAGATCATGTAGATTGATTAGCCCATAACAAAATGCTTATTTTGTACATTCCAAAATTAGTTCTTTTAGTTCCGTCTTTTTTAATTTTAGTTTTAATTGAATTTTTGCAAGTTTCATGTAATATAGTTTGATGGGATCTAGATCCCTTTTCCTATCTGCATCCCTCAACCACCCCCAATTTAATGTACTCTCTTATTTGTTCTATCCTGGGTCTCACAAGCTGTTCAAAGTAGTTATAAAGTTTACTTTGCAACTAAAACATAAAGACTTAAAAGGAATGCCCAAGAACTCTAGATAAAAAATGTTAAAACGTCATTTTCTCATATCCTGTGACGAATGTAGTGGTAAGGATTCTTTTCAAAATAATCTTAAAACCTCTATAGCAGGGCTGTTGAAAAAAATATCCTAAAAAAAAAGGAAAGAAAAAATTATCCTGGAAAATAATTTTCGAATGGATGAGTTAACAATTTTCTCACAGATGGAAATGAGGTATAGGAATAGTTTAATAATACTTGCTATTAAATTATTTCAGACTAATAGTCTATCAAAAGGCATGCATCAAGTAAGAAGATGATTTATATCACAAAGACCTTGACCTCAGCAACTATTCACATGTAATGTAGGAGAATAAATTACAATTTGCAGGAATGGTTGCCTAGAGATAAGGAGGAAAGTAAATTTTTGCAGTAGAAAATAAAATTAATGTACCATTCCTGTAAGTGTGTGTGTGTGTATGTGTGTGTGTGTGTGTGTGTGTGTGTGTGTGTGTTGGATGTTGGGTTGGTAGGAAGTTTCTAATTCTAATTTGAACTTTTACCTTAATTTACATGACTTGAAACACACTTGTGCCAGGCAGAATTTGCATGCCTTTGAATCTAGGTAATTACTTTTAGTAATTTAATATCACCTAATGATGAGATTTACACTGTCTTTCATATTACTTTTGGCGATAAACTCAATTGCTTTTCACTCTTAGCCTCTCCTACGCTTAACATTAAAGAAAGTAATCACTACTACTGCTTTTTCATAGAGAAAAATGATCTCCCTAAACTAATTAATAGAGGATGGTTTTTTGGCTCAGTCTGAAAGAGTCACCCATGTCAGATACAGTTGTGGGGTCATTGTTAGTTTGCGCCACAGGTTCTATGTAAAACTATGTCTACCTATTGTCTGAATGCTCACTGCTGCTCTCCCTGACTGATCTGTCTACCACTTCTGGTCATTAATCCATTCCCCTCTCCCCCACCACAGTATCTGTGGTCTCTAGAGGGAGATGTCATCCTGTGACTTCCATTGGAAAGGAAGCAAAATCTCACCTCATGTTTTCTTGGTTGCAAGTGTATAAATATAAGTAGGATCTAAATTATTAACAAGGATGTAAATATTCCCTCTGTGAGGAAAAGAATCATAAAAGTTTGGGGGATGGTGTGAGCATTGGATTTGTGTTCATCCCTGGATTTGTTCATAGGTTTTGCCTAGGAAGAAAGAGTAGAGAAAGTTACTATAGCAACTCTCCCAGCTAGTTACATTGCATCTGCAGTCAAGAAGCCAAGTGAGACTGTTACTGATCCTGTACTCCCTTTCTTCCTTTTCCCTTTATTTTCAGTCCTGGATTCCCACTCATCCACAGGTAAGTCTCTTGTTGACTCTAAATCCAGTCATCTTATAGTGATGATTAACATTATTTTACCTTATTTTATAGAAAAAGTACTTGCAGATATAAATATCTTTACAAGAGATAATTAATAACCAGTCTGAAGTCTATGTTTTCCTTATGAAAGAAGTGTAGAAAACAGGAGAAGAGGAAGAGAGCACATTACCCAGGAAGTAGAGACAAAAGTTAGGTACCTCGAAGTCAAGGAACCTGTGCAGCTACTAGAAAAATAAAGAAAAAATTTCCCTAGATGTTGTGAAATGAAAGTAGCCTGGCTAATGTCAGACACTGGTCTGTGGGTCTCTAGAACTAAGAGAGACTACATTTCTTTTTTTTTTTTAATTTTTTTAAAATTATTTATTTTGTATGTGTATGAATGTACTGTCTACATGTAGGTTTGTGCACCCGTGTCGTGCAATGCCGTGGAGGTCAGAAGAGGGTGTCGGATTCCCTTGGAACTGGAGTTCTGAGTTCTCCTGAAATTGGAGTTACAGACAGTTCTCAGATGCCATGTGGGTGCTGGGGATAGAACCCAGTTCCTCTGCAAGAGCAGCCGGTGCTCTTAACCGCTAGGCTATCTCTCCAGCCCCGAGAGACTACATTTCTGTTGGTTTAAGTCATTAAGTATCTGGTTGTTATTTATGACAACCTTAGGAATAAATAAAGACAGACTTTACTTGTGATTTTGCTGAATCAGGTAAGCTCTAGCACTTTGGATAATCTTAATCTCAGATCATTTAAAGCCAGGCTTTCTTCAGTATAGGACTTTACCTATTCAGCATCTTTCTTCTTGGTTATGACATTATTGTGGCCACAAAACTAGGCTTAACATACTTAATGTAACTTAACTTTTCAGGTATCCTCATGAAACCATAAAACCGTCACTCAGCTTCCTTCAAATTTAGGAATAGGGTTCAGCAGTCACAAATCTCTTACTAGCAGTGCCATTTCATCCCCTACTATAGATTTTGCCCTACTCTTTCCTCACTTGGGAGTTCTTCAGTCAGTACATTCAAATTCTGATTTCTCTCTCATTCTCTCTTACTTTTTGGTTTTTTGGTTTTTTTTTTTTGTTTGTTTTTGGTCTTTTCGAGACAGGGTCTCCCTGTAGCCCAGCTGTCCTGGAACTCACTCTGTAGACCAGGCTGGCCTTGAACTCACAAAGATCCGCCTGCCTCTGCCTCCCAAGTGCTAGGATTAAAGGCGTGCGCCACCACGCCCGGTATTCTCTCTTACTTTTAAGTAATCAATAATTTTTTTCTCCAAATTACTTACTTTCAGTAGGGGATATTATTTACAGATAGTTCAGGTTCAAGCCATTTCTAGAAGAGAAAACCTCAAGACTAATTCTGTTGAATAGGGTAAGATGCCTGTTTACTGCACTTCTCACCCATTATTGAAAAAGTGTCACAACCGAGGAGATAGTATTAGTTGTCCATTTTCACTTTGAGTAAAGACACCTAAAAACTGTTGCTTTATTAACTTGTTTGTTTCTTTTGTGAGATAGAGCCTCTTTGTTTCCCTGGTTGGCCTGGAATATGTTGTATAGATGAGGCTGGCCTCCATCTCATAGAGATGAATCAGTTTCAGCTCTACCTCCTGAATGCTAGGTGCCAACTCACCATTGTTTGCTTGTTTCTTTGCACTGTCTAAAATACAGACATGATTTCTCGTCATTAGAGAGAATATCTTGAAACATGAGGGATATGTAAATTGAAAATATGTTACACAATAGCAGAAAAGAAATGTGGAAGTAGGAGTCTTCAGTGAGTAAGTGGCTGTGCTACCAGCTCTTCACATATGTGTTCTTAAAGACCTTGTTTCCAGACCTTTATGAATTGCCAAGTAAAACTTACAAATTATTACAACTTCACAGATGTCTTATTACAGTCAAAGTAAATTATTCTTATTTGATCATAAAAAACTGGACTATGTCCATAATACAAAATCAAAGAGCATATTTTCTCAGCAGAATGCCCAAGGAAGTGTAAGTGACCTTCTAGAACCCAACTTGTTAATTCTTTGGAAGATTATTTGTATAAAATCAGATTGGTCATGATAATGATCATGGTGATGATGATGATGGTGATGATGATACTCTCTCTAATGCAATTCTAGCCCTTTCTTTTGCTAATATTTCTACTCATGCTTTGGCTGCCTTCCACCCATCTTTTCCTTGTTATATTAAGTTTGCTTATGGTGTTATACATATTCCATCTAGTAATGATATAAATTATGTGACAGTTAACAGCTCACTTTATTGACAGTCACCACTTTTAAGAGTTAAACAAGAAACTATCAAGTGCCATGATCTACTCAGCTGCAGTATTACAAGTGCTCTAGTCCTATTAAGGAAGAATAACTGCTATGATTATATAATGACACATACAATAATGGTTATTAGCTATTTATTTATCTATTAACACTTGAGATCTGCTACTTGTAATGCCTGTGAAAATAGCACATTTTTTCAATCAAACTTAATTTCCTATGGTAGGATATTGAAGGAACACATGCTTTCTCATCAGATTAATTAGAGAGTGTCATTTTTGGTAGATCCCATATTTATTCATAATCTGTACTAGTATTAAAGCATTACAATTATGCTTATAAATTATCACCCTTAACATACCAATCTTTAGAATCAACAACAAAATAATAGGGGGCTGCCAATATGAGACTCAATTGCTGTA
Source organism: Rhizomys pruinosus (assembly GCA_009823505.1). Lineage (NCBI taxonomy): Eukaryota > Metazoa > Chordata > Mammalia > Rodentia > Spalacidae > Rhizomys > Rhizomys pruinosus. The sequence goes on from VZQC01006876.1 coordinate 445,637, forward strand.
TTAGTTACTTCTCTGTTGCTGTGATAAAAACACTATAACCAAGGAACTTATAAAAGGAAGAGATTAGGGTTTGAGAGATGGCTCAGTGGTTAAGAGGACTGATTGCTCTTGCAGAAGACCTGGGTTTGATTCCCAGCACCAACATGCCAGCTAACAACCACCTGAAACTCCAGTTCCAGAGGATCCAACACCATCTTCTGACATCTGTAGGCACTGCATGACATGGATGCACTTACATATATTCAGGCAATATACTCATACACAAAAAATACAAATAAGAAATATTTTTTATTAAAAGGGAAGAATTTAGTTGAGCTTATGGTTCTAGGTTCCAGAGGGATTAGAATCCATCATGGCAGGGAGAGGTGGTGGCAGGTTATATCCAGAGAAGCAGTCACATCTTTAAGAAGACACAGGAAGCCAAGGAGACTGGAAATCCTACAAGGCTTAAGAACCTTCTAAGCCTGCCTTCCCCCACCCCCAACCCCACCCCCAGTGGCACGCTTCCTCCAATAAGGCCACACTTTCTAAGACCTCCCAAAATAATGCAATCAACTGGAAACAAAATGCCCAAATACTTGGAGTTTATGGGGGACATTTTAATCAAATCACCATAATGGCTCAATCATTTTCCACGTGGAGAAGAGGATCAGAGTACAGACCCGCAGAACCCATGTAAATGTTGGGTGCATGTGGTGACTCACATTTAATTCCAGCACCAGAAGGTGGAGAGGAGAAAACCAGAGTAAGGTGACAAGAGACACAGGCAGTTTTTATGAACTGTGGGTCTCATTGAGAGAATCTGCCTCAGTAAACACTGCAGAAGAATAACCAAGGAAGATTCTGGAAATAAACTTCAGGTTTTCATATGCACATTTGCATGAATGAGCATTATACCCCCCTACATATATCTACATACATGAGAACAATCTTACACATCTATGCCTACCATGAACTCATATACACACAGAGAAGAAAAAGAGAACAGGAAGAGATGTTGAGCAAATTCCTTTGAATCTGTACATTGGAGGAATCAGAAGCCCAAGACATGAAGCTTCTTGGTAGTTCCTCCCCTATGTTCTTATAATAATAAAGAACAACTATCATCTACAAAATATAAGATTTTTATAAATATCTCCTGTTATGGTTTGAATAAGATTTGTTCCAGTGAAAGTTTGTATTGATTCCCAAGGTAGCAATGCTGAAGAGTGTTAGACACTTTAAGAGAGACCTTTCTCTGACAGTATTTGCTTTTATGAAGTCACCTGGTTCCCATGAGTGGTTGGTTATAAAGCAAGTTGGCACCTCCCCTTAGTTTCTTCTGTACACAGGTTTATGCACATGTCCCACTTTGCACTCTCATACAGGTTTTAAGAAAGGGACACCATTGCCACATCATGATACAGTATGGTGCCCTTACCAGATATGGCCACCCAAATTAGATATTTCAGCTCCTCAAACTATGAGCCAAACTGAAATTGAAATCTATCTATCTATCTATCTATCTATCTATCTATCTATCTATCTATGTATCTACCTATCATCTATCATCTTCTACAATTTATACATCATATATATATATATATATATCCATCTATTATCTTTCTTTCTACCATCTAACATCTATCAATCATCTATATTTCTATATCTATCTATCTATCTATATCTATTTACCATCTATCAAACATCTATATATCATCTGTATTTATCCATCTATGTATCATCTATCTATCTCTATAACTGTCTATCATCTATCTATATGTGTGTATTTATATATGTCTTTATTTAGTCATGCCTTGTTTTAGTCATTTTTCCTTACCCAGTATCCAACTGCTATATTGGTCTAACTCTGTAGCATCATCACTGATGCAGTGGTGACAAGTAATATTTCTTTTTCTTATTTTTTTGCCTTTTTTTTTTTGTCTTTTTGAGACAGGGTGTCCCTGTAACCCCAGCTGGCCTGGAACTCACTCTGTAGACCAGGCTGGCCTTGAACTCAGACAAGTAATATTTCTTTTTTTTTATTTTAATTTTTATTATTATTTATTTCTGTATGTGTATGAATGTACTGTCTGCATGCAAGTTTGTGCACCCATGTCGTGCAATGCCGCGGAGGTCAGAAGAGGGTCTCGGATTCCCCTGGAGCTGGAGATCTCCTGGAACTGGAGTTTCAGATGGTTCTCTGCCGCCATGTGGGTGCTGGGGATCGAACCCGGGTCCTCTGCAAGAGCAGTCGATGCTTTTAACCACTAGGCTATCTCTCCAGCCCCAGACAAGTAATATTTCTAAGACTCCTGCTCTCACCAGTGTCTTGGTTATCCATAGGTTTCTTGCTAGTCTTGCCTATTTAAGCTGGAAGTAAAATTCTATTTCTTGGAAAAACAAAATTATTAGCCATATTAGCAACCTTTTCATGGTACTATGTTTGAAATCTACAATAGTGAAGGGAACCCCTCAGCCCATTCTATACCCCATGTTTTAAATCCATGTGGCTTTAAACTAAATTCAGATGCTTCTATTGGATACCTCATTTACTCAGCAATGTATATATAAATGCTGAAATATTTAGTAGGAACAAGAAGCCTTAAGACTACATTCTCTAATGATTAAGTACTGTAAACAAGCCTGTTTTGAACCTAAGAGAAAATAAGTTACAATTTAGGGGTGAAATTTATTCCATATTAATAATTTTCTCACATACAACAATCCATTCATCTCAATATTCCCAATACAATACAAACCTACCAAAGTAGAAATTCATATTTAACCTGTACTATTAGAAATACCTATATTGGACATAAATTTAGATATGCACAATGCTTTCTTTCAGTTTGTTTGTTTTTTTGACTTCTGAATTTGTCAGATACATTGTCAGGAAGGACTTACACCCTGTCCAAACACTTTAGCCTTAGGAGAAGAGAAGGCAAGCTTAGACACCCACACATGCCAGCATTGGATTCAGCCCCTAAGTGCATCAGGCAAGTGAATGAATATTGGTTCTCAACATAGCATATTCAACAGAAAGTGGGTCACTGGTGGTTTTATGACTGGGAAAGTTGGGAAACATTAATCACTTGCTAATGGTCACCTCTGCTGGATAATTCACCAGATGGACTGCAGAGAAATGGACAGAACTGTGACTTGAAATGTCACAGATTAACTGTGTATCTTCATTAGCCATTTACAAGATGAAAAGATAGAATTTTGGGCTTGTGCTATTGTTACTGCAGGAGCACCTATGTACAGAGAATGAACATGGTTACTGTCACATGCCTACAAAAAATGTCTGCTGCTAAATTTTGCTTTCTTTTCCTCACTCCCATATCACAGTCTTAAAATAAGTTACTGTAGATGCTTCAAGGAAGCATAACACAGAAGTTATATTTTAAGTGGTATTTTGAATCTTTGTTTTCCATAATCTATCTCCTATGGTAAAAAAATATCCAGTGAACCAACAGATAAGTGAATGCCTGGGTCTTCTGCAAGAGTGGTCCGCATTCTTAACCACTATACCATCTCTCCAGCCCCTATTTATTATTTTTTATGTGTATAAGTGTACCGTCTGCATGTAGGTTGATGCACCTCTATTATGCAATGCTGCTGCAGAGGTCAGAAGAGGGTGTCGGATTCCCTTAGAACTGGAGTTAAAGATGGTTCTCAGCTACCATGTGGGTGCTGGGAATCGAACCCAGGTCCTCTGCAAGAGATGTTGGTGGTCTTAACTGCTGAACCATCTCTCCAGCCCCCTGGCTGTCATTTTTTTGCATGCATACAGGCCAAAGCAGGCCTGAATTTCTTCATTCCAGTGGTCAGTGGGTTGGACAGCTGTCCTTTATACCACCAATCTGGATAGCTGGTGTGGTGAAGTGAATTGTGACTGGGCCTAGGCTGAAGATAGGAAACCAGCCATCAGCCATCAGCCTGAAATTCCTGTCCAGGGGCCAGCAGGCTTTGGGCAGGTGGAAATATCATTGCCAAAGGTGGGAAATATTCCATTTTCCCAGGCTAAGGATCTGACTTGGAAGTACCTCTCAGGTCGAGTTACAAAAGTAATGGACTGACCTCTGGGCATAGGGGTCAGTTCCCTACAGTGGCCACAGCCGGGTACTGTGCTCCCCTTCCGCTAAGCAGGGGCATGACAAAGAATGCTTCCTACATTCTGACACATCAACCTAGGGCTCAGAGATCAGCTTGGTGAGCTAGAATCCCTGCAAGATGGGAAATAATACTTTTAAGGGGGATATGTTTCAGGAGGAATCCTTTTGTGATGTATATCATGTATTTGTTGTCTGTTTGCCATGGATTGCTGTAGCTGTTTTGCTTCAAGTTCTGGCCTGGAGACAGTTTAGCATCACTGAATCATTGAAGACACAGACTAAGGATGGAGGCAGAGGAAATTCTTGTATTGACTCTGCTGGTGCACCTAGGGATGGTGCTGATGGGGACTTGGCGTGTTCCAAAGACCCCTGTACTGTCTTGTGGGTTTTCACCCCCTCAGCGGGGCACCTCTATGGAGCCCCCAGGTTATATGTACTCAGAGAAATTGTGAGAGAGGAGGTTTTCTTTTCCCATCCACTTGCCTTCTCAAGGCTTTTTTAGTGAGCATGGAACCTACTCTGCACCCTGAATTTTCCTCTTTCTTGCTGCTGTTCAAGCAGCAAAGGTCAAGGGGTAGAGAAAGAGGCAGGGAGGACAGGTGTAAGTAAGGAACAAACTCAAGAATTTTGCTGCAAGCCTTCTATTGAGATGCACATTTGCATAGGCTGCTCAGTTCTAGGCCAACTAGGACTATGGAGGCAATACCCTATCCAGGAATTTGCCTACCAATATTGGCTTGTATGGAAATTTGTGAAAAGCTAGCTACAGTTTACAGTTTAAGTACATTTTAAAAGTTCTCCTTGAAAACTTTTTTCTGTAAATAATGTCTTTGAGGTGGTTAATTCAGCTCAGGTTTTCTTTTTGTCTGCTAAGCTTCCTCTAGGACTTCATTCTAGAGGCCAGTCTTCTGTAATGCAAATTGGGGCTCCTAAATTCCAGGCTTGTGGAACTGGGTGTGGTAGCACACACTTTTGGTCCTAGTGATGGGGAGGCCAAGGCAGGAGGGTCTTTGAGTTCAAGGACAGCCTGGTCTGTATAGTGAGCTCCAGGCCAGCTGGGACTGGAAGGAGGCCCTGCCTTGAAAAGACCAAAAGCAAAATGATGCTGTTACATTTTTTCAGTTTGTAGCTGTTTGTAAATACTCTAGCTAACCTAGTCCAAGGTTTGTTGTCCTGTGACCTCTCAGGCTCCTGAAATGACAGTGACACTGGGTGGGGGAAGGGCTGGCTTTGCATTGCTCTGTGTGTGGCTGGGGAAGCCCAAATGCACTCTCCAGCGCTCTTGCCCTGGAGCAGTGGTTCATGTTAACTGTCTTTTAAAGGTGCAGCTTTGCTTCAGTGCTCCAGAGACAGACAATGGACTTCTGTGGAAATTTAAACACAGCCTTAATTGTGGAAATGATGTTTTCTCATTGAGTATGACAAAATAATGTAAGTTCTTTCCCACAGATTTGTCGCACAACCTTTTTTTCTTTTGTACATATGTATGTGTAGGCTTGTGTATATGTGTATCCATGCACATATGTGTATGGGTGTGTTAGTATTGTCTTAATCCCTATTGTCAGGTTGTGAGATCCAGAAGCCCATTGGAATGCAGAGACACCTAAGACCGGAGGTCCAAGAACCTGCTCTACCAGACTCCTTTGGCTATGCTAAAGCAGGCCACAACCGATTACTCGATTACTCAGGAATCTTCCGCCTTGCCCTTCACCCTTCTGGAAAGCTAGATTCCAGATTCCGACCAACCCCACTCTCACTGAATCCCACTCCCACCTTATCCCTTAAATTCCCAAGCCAGATGCCATTCTGTGCTTGGTTCTCTCTCTCCCCTGAGCCTAAGCCCGGCTACCCTGAATTAAACTTTGCTCCGAAGAACTTAGACCTCCTGGCCTTTCATTCAGGGGGGAGCGCACCATAACCTTACACCTATGACTTTCTAAACTTCTATGCATCAAAAGTCGACTATAAATCACTATTAACAGTTTCAACCTATACAAAACTATTGGTTTATACCTTGTGGTGTTAACAATCTTCAATTGGGTTTATGCAAGTGTTATTATATATTTGTACAATTCTAAAAATCCTCTGAGTTGAATCTGGCCCTTTCAACTCAGACACAGCTTTATTAATATAAACTTCTATGGTTATTTATGTAATTTACTTGTCTTGGTTAAGAATTACTAATAAAATTATACAGGTGTGGTAACAGTTAACCACTTTGTGGGTGTACACCACCCTCTCCTTCAATGCCTAAGAAAAAAATTCAAGCAAATGCTTAAAGTGTTGTAGGAAATAAATTGCTTTTAAGAAATAATTTATTTTACTTTTATAATTTAAAGTTTAGCTAAATGTGTATTTTAAAGCATTTAACAGCTAGGTAAAACATCTTTAAAGCAGGGTTTCATGCCAGGCCTTGAGAAGGCATCTCCAAGAGCTTGGAGGAAGTTGGTCATTGAAATCCACTCTGTAAGGTTTGCAGTTTAAAATGGTATGCTCAAAAATAACATATATTTATATATGGAGGTGTTTCATTAGAGATTTATACAGAAATAAAAATAAATAATATAAGTAAATGGACTTGATTTCTCTAAAGTCATAGTCTAGTCATATAGTTTACAGTGTATATCTGGTCAAAATTTATTTGACAGGTATCCAAATTTGCCCAATTGTCTACATATTACATAATATTTTAAGACTTAGTAAAAATGCCTATATTATTTAAATTTGGTTAAAAGTTTTAATTAAAATCATAATATATTTAAACTAATTGGGAATATAAAGTATTAATATTTGTTTTATTTATAATTTGTATTGAATTTCCAGCAATAACTTTAGGGTTAACCTACACAAATGTTCTCTATAATCTCTGTATTGTACAGTATCACCTTGTAACATTTTCTTTTACCTGTAGGCTAATTTAACTAAAGGAATTAAGTTTACTTCCCAAATTAATAGCAGTCAATGATAAACAATTTGAGTGAATTTAATGAAAATTTAAACCTTGATTCCTCTCTATATGTATAATACAATTGCCTTTTAGAGATTTATGGGTCAAAAAATAAAAACCTAAAATACCAAAAAGGGGGGGATACAGTTAGGTAGAAAACTCTTTAAAACTTCTGTCAAATTTTTTCAATTTAAATCTTAAAACTAACTATGAGACAAAGCTTGCATATTCCCACAGGGAAAATCACCACCAACCAAAATGCCTGAAAAAGGTTCGACTTTGGGCTGTTCAGGATGGACCAAGAAATACCAGCAGAAAAACTAGCCCATCTGAACATTAAAAGGAAGAAAAACCTCAGACTGCCTGAGTCACAGACTCCAAGCATCTCTCTTCATTCTGTTTAAAACAACTGTTTATAATGTGTCGTGATGAAGTTTACCTTCCAGGTGCTGCAAAGTTTAAATATGAGAAACCTTCCTACCTCTCCTTTTCATAGAAAAAAAAAAAAAGCATGAAGGCAATGAAGTCATTCCATAACTGTAAATGAAAGCCAACTGTTATAGTAGTAATTTCTTATAATACAGGTATAACTGCTTTTTTTTAACTCACTAATAGACATAAGAACTGTGAAAAGAAAATTCTCTATTCAAAGCCAAATAGTAAAGTCTTTAAAAGATGTGTGATCAAGCAAAATATATTAATACAGGAGAGTTCTGGTATCAGAAATAGGTTATTCTGTCAAGGAGATGTTGGTTAGGGGATCCAAGCCCCCAAAAGGTAAAGGATTTTTGCCTATAAACTGGGATACCTGCAAGAAGAGTGGCAGTAAGGCCCTGCTGCTGAAGAGTTGGTGTAAGCATGGGAAAGATATTTTGAGACCTCACTTGCAAGTATACAGTTGGCCTCTCAAATGCCAGAGAGCATTACCAAAGGTCACTAAAACAATGCAGCAAATATTGGACTCCTTGAATCAAGCAAGACTTCTCCTTCAGCATCAGCAACACCTCACCTGCCTGGAGATATTGCATATTCAGTGGCAGCCGTATATCTCCATATCCCAAATCTAATTGACTATTAGCTCTCTCCTTGGAGGACTAATTCATGGCTGATGCCATAAGCTTATGTCATCTAGAGATTAGGACATGTTATAAGCCACAATAAGGACTTGTCACCCTTCACAGAAAAGCCATGGTTCATGGATTAGCATGCTATCCAAACATCTGTGTCCATGCCAACATAATCTGCCATATTAGAACTATTTAAATGCCTGTATCTCTAATTGATTTTACTTCCTTAGTAGGATTAAAAAGATATTCCTGTATACACTGCCAACCCATGAAAAGAAATAGCCTGAACTGATCAGAGTCCAAATTGACATCTCCAGAGAAAGTAGACTGTTTTGCTTCTCACCCACTTGTGCCCTTATCCCAAAGCCTAGGTAACAACCTGCAGAAGAGGGGGTGTGATAGAATGTAAGGGCTGTGGAGATTGGGGTTAATTGTGAGATTATAGCAATATAGATTGGACTCTTATTTGATCAACATGCATGTACATGCAAGCCTCTCCAGTTAGACAATGGGGACCTTGGGCTGTACAAGTTTGGACATAGCTGCTTGCAAATTGGATTTACATGAAGGTTGCTTGTATTCATTACTTATGGTTGACAGTTTACCTCATAGTTGTTTTGTGGGGAATGAATTGGTTTTAGCATAAAAAATAAAATTTTAGGTCTGACTTGCCTCCAACCAGGACTCAAGATGGTTTAAGCAATCCTCTATTCAAGATCCGGGTGCCTTCATGGTGCCAACCTCTCCCATGGGCTCATCTGCCTCTCAAAAAAAATAAAATAAAAGGAGGAGACGTAGAAAGATCCAGTTTGAATTGGGGACTAGTTCTCAGCTAGCACCTCTCAGGGCACCACATGGGTGGGAGTCAGGGGACTTCTCTGACTCTGCCTGAAGAAGGAACAGACAAGATGGCCCAGGTGCATGATGCTAGGTGGGGTAGCAGTGTACAGTGGCATGGAATTGGGGGGTTCTATTATTGGCTCTGGGAGCTGATGTCATTTTGCTTATAAAGGAAAGCTGTAGCAGACAATAAATTGAATTCTCCAATACCATCGTTACAGAATTCCCAGCTATCATTTTTTTCTGTGCATACAGGTGAAGCAGGCCTGAATTTCATTTGAGTGACCAGCAGGTTGGACAGCAGTCCTTTATACCACCCGTCTGAATGGCTGGTGTGGTGAAGTGAATTTTGAGTGGGCCTAGGCTGAAGATAGGCAATCAGACATCAGATCAGCCTGAATTTTCTGTCCAGTGGCCAGCAGTCTTTGGGAAGGTGGTCAAAGCATGGTCAAAGGTGGGAAACGTTCCATTGTCCCAGGCTAAGAACATGAGTTGGAAGTACCTCTCAGGTCGGGTTACCTCTGAGCTGAGGGGTCAGTTTCCTACAGTGGCTGCAGGTGGGTAATGTGCTCCCCCTTCCTTTAGCAGGACCGTGATGTACCTGATTGTGTCAAAAGAAGCTTCGTACATCTCTTTTGTTTCATTTTAGTGAAAAATATTGCCTTATGTGAGAAATGGACATTATTTAAGAATCATGTTTCATGGAGTATTAATTATTTCTGTGTTTCAGAGACATTTTCGTCATTTTTTTCTTCCAGCTGCCTGGAGATACTTTGTCTATACATATTTCCATGAGTTAGAGTAATAGCTTCACCTGTACTTGATGAGTTATAAAAAGGGCTGTAAGTCACACCTAGTGTTGGCTTTTAAAGGTAGCTTGAAAGAATCTTTTTATTTTGTGTGCTGAAGAGAAAACACTCAGCATGTATGTTGACACCAAGCCTGGCATTCTTCATTTCCTGCCTGGATCCCACATCATGGAAGGACATAGCTGATTCCTGCAAGTTGTCCTCTAATTTTCACACATGAATTTGGAATGTGCACACACACACACACACACACACACACACACGCACACACACACACACATACATTCACACACAATAAATAAATGAAAGAATTATTAAACTGTATTTTGTGTGTCTTGCAGGTCATTCACTTCTGACGAAAGTGATCACAAAGGACTCATTTCCTCTTACATGAAGACATCACAGATAGGACAAATCTGATTGAACCTGAATTGGATATTTCTGCATCTCTACAAAGTCTTTAATGTGCAAAGCTGCTAAGATTTTAGAGCTTCTTTGTTGCTATACAGTATGAGTCTATCCTGATTCACTCAACTACACTATCATTAAAGATGCAGAGACAATTCTCAGTAGAACAATTTGTTTCTCATGTCAGCCACTAAGTTTAAGGATTATTAACAAGAATTAGAAACAATACAATTGAGCAGGTCCAACGTGGATAGAAAAACAAGCCAAGTAGTATATTGGAGAATTCAGAATACAAAGTTAGAAAAATAGATAAATACTTTCTACCATATAGGCAGGTGGCATCTGTTAAGCTTAACTCTTGATGTGTTACATCATTGGAAATAATCATCTGTATTAAGCCAATATCTGAAATAACAGCCTTTCTTGTAATATATCTGAGGGGTATTTTCATAACATATAGCCATTTAAAATTTTTTGTGCAATAAGCAGGTATTTTCTTCTGCTGGAAAAATTCCTTTATACCCATATCATATTTCACATCTAGCAGTTAATGCTGCTAAATTCAGTCATCTTATTCAAATATAGAAAGGCTTTATGTACATTTCTTATTTTTTCCTAGCACTGTCATTGGACTTTGTTTTTATTAAATATTAATACATTTGTCTTCAGGAAAAATTAAATTTCTTCCCAAGCAAATCCCATGGAAAGAGAAAATTAAATAGAAAGGATTATGATTGGAATTGTGTTTGAGGGTATTTCATCCACATTAATCCTATTCTAGGGCCAATTTTTATTACAGAACATAACTTTATATTCAGGAAGTAGGCAGGACTGTCAGAATTCAAGTAAACAGAGATATTCAATGATCTTTTGTACTGTAAGTTGTATAGTACAATAAAATCTTTAAAAGAATATGACTTTTCCCCTTTAAACTTTAGAGTTGTACTAAAACTTTGGCAATTATGCATAAACATAAAGTGTAGGACATATCCATGTTATAAAAATCTTCTTTTATATTTTAAATTTTTGAGCATCTTGTCCATAAGTATTGTATTTAAATCATTCTCACTTCCCCTCTGCACCTCAACTCCTCCCACACCCCTTTTCCCTCTTTCATGATTTCTTACTTAATTACATACAATCGAATAAGAGTCCAATTAAGTGTTGCTCATATGTACATGTGTTTAGGGCTGACCACCTAAAACCGAGTAACCCGTCAAGGAGCTAATCCCTAGAAAAAGCGGATTCTCCTTCACTCAGTCTCCCTCTCTTAATATGCTGTTTTCTTACTCTCCAAAATATATCTGCCCTCATACTATATATGAATACTATTATAAAATATTTTAGAAAGGGGTGAGAAGATGCATGTTGTCCTGAGCAAAGATATATGCAACTGTAAGCTAATGTGTAAGAATTTAAACAAAAAGTTAATCTCAACTGGAATCAGAATATTCTAGAGAAATCTAATTAGGTTTAAAGAGACCTAAAACAAAAACACCTAAAAATGACATCTAAAAGATAGTAACTTACTCTTATTTGAAGCATAAAAATATAATCTGGTAAATAAAAAGAGAAAATTTTATGTTAAATATAAACATGTATTTCATAAGATATTGCAATCAGAACTACCAGTGGTATTAGTAGGAAGAGGAAAGTTCATTAGAAAACCGTTTTTAGTCTTCTCATCCTAAGACTTTTTATGACTTAACATGGCATAATATATACTAAATAACATAGTTGTGAACTCCACATTGATCAGCCAGTTTAGTGATGAGAACAACTCTTTGAGAGAGGAACTATTATTTTGTATTCGTGTTCGTGAATATAATGCACTCTGAAATTTTTCAAATAAAAAAGCAGAAAATAATTAAAATACACACTCCTCTGTTTACTGTTTTGTATTTATCTTTGCAAGACTTTCAGCTACCAAATCATTGGATGGGCATGTGCATTCTTAATGATACTGTACTTGTGCATCCCAAGAAAATAATCCTCTAAAATGCAGCTCTTGGCACCAAGGTCACTCCCCTAATAAACAATTCCCAGGGCATGTGTGAACAGATCAAAACTGATTCAACCATATCATGTTATAGGCTCTCCATTTTCCTTTTCCAATAGTTAGAAAAGCATATTTATTGTTTTCTTGGGAATATCAGTTAAAATAAAAATGTATACATTTATTTCCCCTCTTATTCCTCAGTAGTTTTCTGAGTCTAGACACAATTCCACATATTTCTCATGGCAGAGAATTCTATGATGACTCCAGTCCAACTACGTAACCAAGTATTCCACATTATTTCTTTGCTTAAAATCTAACCAGGTTGAAGTTTGAGTCTCATATGGTATGTGCTTGGGACCCATTGAGAAACAGCATCCCCTAAAGGGTTCTTGGTATCATTCATAATATAATTTATGAATGGATTCAAATGGAAGCTTTAAGACAATTTCATTCAAATTAAAGAAAAATCTTCATGGCAAGAAAGCTATAATACTCAGCAGCTGTCTTGAGAAGGAGAATAGTGGGGAGAAGAAAAAAAACAGGCAGATTTGGAGCCTGTATGGGGGTCAGGCACGTGGTGGACTGGCAAGCCACGTGCAGGTAGAAGGAAGCTTTAGAGAAAAAAATAAAATAAAGAAAGAAATACAAGATGCTGAGCAACCCAAAACATTAGATAAAACATGCTACTAAAAAGGATATAAATAAGAAGAATAAAGATTACACTTTACTGAAAAATTCAGAAAAGCAGACAGGATTTATGGCCACTCATACCTGCAACTGGTTGGCAAGAACTGTGCTGAGAGTGATTCCAGGCAGGTAATATTCACTACCTCATTAACACTCTAAGTCTTCCACTCACTCAACCATTTTGCTGACTTAAGGTGAACCTGCCTTTCTACGGGTTGGTCCTATGACCAGGTGATTGATCATCAAAACAGGAAAGGGGTCTCTTCCAACAGATAAAGATTTTACTTGATACCAGTTAATCTTATGGACCTTTTTTTTTTTTTTTCTAACTCCTACACTTGCATGCCTACGGAATGCCCTAAACATTGCACAAGACGAATAAAAAAAAAAGAAAAAAAAAAAAATTCACAGGGCACAAACTTCCTCTAAGTCCCTCTAGTTAAGCCATGTTTACTTTTTTTTTTTTCCTCAGTCTTCTCTGAAACTCCAAGATATGTGTTTACACTGTGGAAAGCCGATAATGTTTCCTTGAAATATACTATTAAATGATATAACTGTCTCAGTGCTGAAAATGTGTACTCAGAAGTAAGGTAGCCAGTACATGGAGTGGCATGTGGGGAAATGTTTAAAAATGGAGAAACTAGCCAGGTGTGGTGGTGCAGGCCTTTAACCCCAGCACTCAGGAGGCAGAGGCAGGCAGATCTCTCTCATTCAGGGGCAGCCGGGGCTACAGGGAGACCCTGCCTCAAAAGACAAAAAAAAAAAAAAAAAAAAAAACGGGAAAAAAGAAAAAGACAAAAAAAAAAAAAGAGCAGAGAAACTATAGGAAGCTAACAGGAAACCCTGAGGAATTTCATTAGCTATTAGATCTACAAGATTGCCTTCTCTAGAGGACAGAGCTAAGTAAAGGTAGACTCCTTTATAGGAAGACTTCTGACACAATGTAAAATCCAGATGAATTACATTTTAGAATGAAAAACCTGCAAGTGTGTCACTCACATATGGATCAATAATTTTCATAGTTAGAAGAAAGTCTTTCTAACAATTAATTCAAGGAATCAAACAATAAGAAATTGAAAATCTAAATACACAATATAGCTAAAAATTATTTCCATGTCAAAGCAAATAATGAAATTAAAGTACAGCCAAAGACTGGGCACCAATATTTCACTGAGAAAAATTGTTGTTATTTTCTTAACACCTTATATATCAACAGGAATTAGAATTAAAACCTCATGTGGCAAACAGGAATAAAGAATGATGTGGACAAATGTGATGACTAAAATATATATTTAATGTATAACTTTAAACTTTATACTCTGTGTAAGTGTATTCAGATGGGCATATGCATGTTACAATGTATGGAGGTCAGAGAACGACTTGTTGAAATCATTCTCTCCTTCCAGTATGTGGGTCCCAGGGAAGTAATTCAGATTATCATGGTTGGTGATAAGCATCTTTAGTCACTTAATCATCTCTACATCCCCTAAATATATCATTTCAAAATGACTAAGGACGTTGAATTCAATGAAAAATGATTCCCTCAAAAATATTCAAAGATAAAAATCAGTGGATGCAAGTATGTAAGAAAATTGGCTCAGCATGTTTTTCAATTTTCTCATTGCTATTAAGAATATGTAAAACATTTAGGGGCCTTTCCAAGATGGCAGCTCCCAAGGCAGCTGGGCATTCTGAGCAGCTAAGGGCAAAGTCAGTCAGGGAGGGGGATTTAGGTCCCCCCAAGAGCATTGGGAAGTGTTGAAGGTGGTCCTAGGGTATTTCCTTAAGGACTACAATTTGACACTATAGAAATCGCCCTAGGGCATCAGGAGACAACAGGGATAGCCTCCACTGAGCCTTTCTCCTACTGAACCCAGGTACAGACCTTGGTTCCTGGTCCTAGAGGATCATCTGGTAGATTACCGGTGATATACAGTGGTTCCAGAAGTACATTTTGACAGGTGGGCAATTGGGGCTCGCCCCACCTGGATGTGGGAGACTCCAGCTGCATTGCAGAGGAAGCATTGTGACTTTCCAGTTCCAGGAACTGGAAAGCTCTTGGGGTTTGGATTACCTAGGCCTGGGGAGGAGGGGGGCTGTTCTGGCAGGCGTGGGTGTTGAGTGGCTTAGTACATTGGGCAAACTGTCTGCTGGTTGGGTGAAGTATATTGGTCTGTACAGGGTTAGGCTATAATTGAGATTTTGGAGCCAAAAGTATCCACACCTGTACATTAATTAAGAGGTCAACAAACACCTGAAGAATATAACCAATAACAGTGTCAGCTCAATAAACCCCTAAGCTTCACATTAGAACCACTCCCAATAGAAGATACTCAAATGCCTAAACTCAACAAAAGAGAGACTCAGGTGGATCTCCACCAAATTCTAGTACCCCTATTTAAGTACCCTCTTAATGAAGACCCCTTGGATGTAACTCAGGATACAGATCTCAAAAGAAAAATTATGAATATGAGAGAAATTAAAAAGTTGAGAGAATTTAAGGACCTTATAAACAAGGAAGTCCAGAACCTAAAAGAAGACAGGGATAAATTGAAAGCAGACAGAGATAAATTGTGCAATGAAATTCCAAAAGATAAAGAAATATTGATGAAAATTCAAGTTGAAAAGGAAAAAGAAATGCAGCATTCTATAAACAACTTGGAAAGGATGGGAGAAATTCTTAATAATAGAATGGATGATGTAGAAAACAGAGTATCAAGATGGAAAGATAATATGGAAGAACTGGATAAATAAAGTAAAGATTATGAAAATTTTTAAAAAGCATAAGAATGGAATAACCAGGAACTGTGGGAAAGTATGAAAAGACCAAACCTATGGATTATAGGGATAGAAGAGGAAGAAAACACATAGGATAATGATATGGCCCACATCTTCAAAAAAATTTTAGAGGAAATTCTTCCCAAATTAAAACAAGAGATACCTATACAATTATTAGAAGAATATAGAATACTCAGCAGACAGAAGCAGAATTTTTTTCTTTTTTGGTCTCCAAGAAACTTACCTCACCTTTAAAGGTAGCTATTATCCCAAGGGGAAAGGAGGATAAAAAACTTATAGAAGTAAATGGCATTAAAAAAGAAGGAGTCGCTATTTTAATAGTAGATGAAATAATTCAAGGCCTTTGTTTGTGTTTTGTGGGGTGGATATTTGTTCAATAGATGGCATATCTTTGGGGTAGGCAGACAGACTTTTTTTTTTTTTTGGTCTTTTCGAGACAGGGTCTCCCTGTGGCCCCAGATGCCCTGGAACTCCCTCTGTAGACCAGGCTGGCCTTGAACTCACAAAGATCCGCCTGCCTCTGCCTCCCAAGTGCTAGGATTAAAGGCGTGCGCCACCACGCCCGGCGGTAGACAGGCTTTTTGTCAGGCTTCTGTGGTGCATTTCTGGAAAGACCTGGAAAGATTTGGTTGTCCAGAATCTGCCCCAGGACTTGTAGAGTCATTTTAAGGTTTCTATTTTTGTGTGATAGGTTTGGGGAAACGTCCCCTTCAGTTGGATGGAGTATAAATATGGCAAGATACTTTTGGTCCCTCAGCATGCTGGACTACCTGGGTTGTATCATGTAGGCCAGTGCAGGGGGATTGAATGGACCATGCTTACTGGACCTCATTTGGGACCATGGGAAGCAAAGACCCCTGATGGGGAGTAAAAGTGCAGGATTGATGTTGTTTGGGATGCCAAGGAGGAACCTTCGAGCACTTCCTTAAGGAAAACATGACATCTTTTAAATTTAGGAGAAACAAATCCTCCAATGCAAGTGAAATGTGTATATATTATTTATATATAGATCTAGTATTATATCTCAGAATATATCATCCCTGGTCTACACGACTCTAAAACTGTACTCAATAAAACTGTCTAATTCTATACTCTATCTAATCTATACTATAGAGACTACTAATCACTGTCGGCATCCCCCTTGGGTTGAGCCCCCCCACCCGCCCTACCCGGACAACCACCACTCTGGCGCGCCGCCGCCCCCCTGCCATCCATGCCATGTCCGGCAAGAGTGACCGGGCCTCAGGTGGGGTGGGGAGAGCATGGAAAGGGAAGTGATTCTAGAATCAATTTGCGACCATGATATATGACCTGTGTAAAAAGTTTAAGGATAAAAAAAAATAGTTATAAAAAAGGCAAACACCCCAGAAAAGATGAGAGTCAAACATGAGAGGTGCTGAAGCTCCCAAATGAAATCTGTAGGCTCTAATCTCTTAGGAAGAATATTTTGTAAGTATCAGAGCACTAAAGAAGTGACGGGTAAATGGACAACTTCCTTTCCCTTTCCCTGTGTCCCAGAGAATTATGTCCCCAGGATCCCTGCTATGGAGGCCCTCCTTGCAGTAGTCCATAAAACTCTCCTGGAGACTCTGCTGTGGCCTGATAGAGTGTTGTGATATGAATGAGCATGCATTTGGAGTGGGCTCTTACAATGCATCATAGTAATTTCATTTGTATAAAAGGTATAAATAATATACTTTTGTGCAATGATAAATTGGGGGTTATGTACTATTATACATAAAATATAGATATTTTATAAAAACCACCTCATCAGTAATTTTGGATTTTTTAAGTACAATTTTTTGCTTTATCAGACCTTAGATGTATGCTACTCAGAAAAAATAAAAGGTTTTTATCCTGGAAAATATTTTCTCTAATGAAATAAATACATGAGTTTAAAAAAAGAAGAAGGGCTGGAGAGGATGGCCTAGGGTTAAGAGCGCCGACCGCCTCTTACAGATGACCCGGGTTCGATCCCAGCCCCCACAGGGCGGCCGAGAAACCGTCTGAAACTCCAATTCCATTCAGGAGAACTCAAGTTCCAGGGAATCCGAGACCTCTTCTGAACTCCTCGGCAAATTGCACGACATGGGTGCGCAAACATGCATGCATACAGTACATTTGTACACACAAAAATATGAACTTAATGAGAATTTTTTGTTTTGATTTAAGTTATTTTTAATTTATTTTTTTATTTCATATGTTTATAACATTTTTTTGTTATTTTATAAGTACCATAGTTATAATTTTTAAATTTTCTTAAATTTTTTTTTTTTTTTTTTTTTTTTTTTTTTTTTTTATTTGTTTATTTTTTATAATTTTATTGAGTTATTTTACTTAGTATAATTTATGTTTTTTACTAATTTTAATTATAATGTGCATTTGGATTTGTTTTTTTTCATATTATTTTTTAATTATACTTATTATAGTTTTTTATGATTTATGTTATGTTTTTTAATTATATCCCTACCATCCACCACACAACACCCCACACCCACACCTCAAACCGGCCAACAAACCCCCAACACCGACTACCCCCCCACTACACACCATACCAACACACATACCACCCAACCCCCAACCCCCACTGACCACCGCTACGAGGGGGGGGGAGGGAGGCCCCAACCGGACCTCCAGAACTCAATAACCAAAATAAAACACCAACTAAAATAAGAGCAGACAAGAATCCTTATACTTGAATTGCACTTGGTTACAACAATGTTTCTACAGTGGAATGGTATAAACACTAAAGCCAATTTACTAGTTTACTCGAATGGGACTACAACCATACAGGGTTGTGGTTGGTTTTCAGTCTATTCCTGGCTTGTAACGGGACTTCAGTTGTAGATTCCGATTCAAGGAGGCATACCGTATCGGTTTAACCTTGCCTCCTGACAAGCATATTTTTTGGTCTTTGTCTATTATGTAAGTGTTATTTTTGATATCTGTTTTGTCCATTTCAAGATAACTTGAATCAAGAAAAGCTTACTTCCCTGAATTAGCAACATGCAGCCCAGGAGCATTTTGCAACATGCTTTGTAAATTTTTTTCATAGCTTAAAGTCTGGTCAATAGTTATGTTCCCTGTTATTGGAAACCTACAAACCAGGATACAGGTATTTGGGAAATTAAAGAGACTATTTCTGCTTGTAGTAAATCATTTATATTTAAAATATGCCTAAAATTGTTTGAATTTCTCTCATTGTCTTTGCCTGCTTATCCTATGGTGTAAAATTATAAATTTAGCCAGTACAATTTTACGCAAGGTTTCTTAGCTGTTCTTCAAGCTTTAACACCATGTTACTCAGTAAATAAAAGTACCAGATTGGTGTACTAACTTTTTTGGAGACTTAATGCCCATACTTAATGCCCATACCAATTTAGTAGAGACAATGGTTAATGGGACAAAATTTTTCCTTGCCCTCTGAGTCAATTGGTCGGGTGATTTTGTATGGAGCCAACTGTTGAAAAAGTTCTGCAGTTTTGAGTCATCAGGCTTCCTGTCCATGGAGGCCTTGGAGATCCACTAAAGAAACTCAAGCCAGTGTCCAGTCTACAAACAGGAAAGCATAACATAGAGGAAACCGCACCTCTGCTCAAGGAAGCCTGGTCTAGCAAACCTGACCTTGTCCTCAGTAGATGGAACTGGTTAAGAATGGCCAGAATAAACCAGGTGCTCCTGCCCCCCTGAAAACAAGCGCCCCCTGAAGACCAGAACCTCAAATGAGCTTGAGAAAACAAAGTTTTGTTAATCTAGGCTAATTGTGTGTGGAGTTTCACATCCTTAAAAGAAAGTATAAAAACATAAGATATAATACGTCAATGTATTTCTATTGTAAGCCTGAAAAACTGTCCCCTTTCCACGATTTGGGCAAAAGTTATATGAAATAATGCTAAACAGCCATAAAAAACTTAGATCTTGACCTTGATTAAAAAGGTAGGGTACCTGTAGCCCAAGTACAAGTCCACTATTGTTTTTAATTAATGCTTAATAATAAATTTTTCTCTTTCCTTTCTAGCAACTCTCAAATTGGAAGTTCATATCCTGACTATTAACATAACTGAAAAGCAGATACTGAATCCAGACGTCATGCCAAATGAAGAAAGAAGAGAAACTAATAAATGGATACTTTGATACCCCTGGTCAAGAAATTCTAAAAGACTTATAAGTTGGACATTTGAAAGGTCAACTCTGGTTCTTATTTCTCCCGGGTTCCCTAGCTAGATCATGTACCTAACTATTTCTGCCTTCTTAGCTTTTAGCGTTCATGAGCACCAGTCAGGATTTTTTCCTTATAGTTATGCTTGGGGGTCTTTTAGATTGCCCCTCTGAATGGGGGATAACCCCAGTTGCCACCTTCTAAATCCCTTTTCAGCATGGAAGAATTCAGAATGGTGGGCAGCCTAATTCCCTTTGATGATTGGTGTGACCCTATTCAGAGGGTAATGAAACTGAATAGGAACTAGAAATTGATTAGGTAGTTTAGGAATAAGACCCTCCCCTCACATTAACCAGATTCTTTCTCCCGCGGCGACCTCACGCCTTCCATTGACCTCCCGAAAACAATATCCTTTGGAAAAATAGAAGAAACGAGGAGAGAAGAACAGAGAAGAGAAGAGAAAAGATAAGAGAAGAGAGAGCGAGAGAGAGAGAGGAGAGAGGAGAGAGAGAGAAATAAGTACCACCAATCTCTGCCATCCTTTTTATTTCACCAGAAATAAAGAAATGTAAATCCACCCCTCCTTGTCTTTGCTTTGTTTTGATATTGTCATTTCGTATTTTTTTCTGTATTGTCCTGTGAAAAGAAAAAAAAATACTTGATGAGTTTACGATATTTGACAAAAAAAATAAATTTTAATTTACTTATAAATTTTTAACTTATAAAGGGCTGAGGAAATTTAAGCAGCAGTGGTTAATAGTACTTGTTGTTTTTGCAGAAGACCCAGATTTCAGTCCCAGCAACTACCGGGAAACTCAGAACCATCTGGAACTCCAGTTCCATGGTATGTGACACCCTCTTGAAGCACATTCATGTACAAACAGACAACATATTCATACACATAACATTAAAATAAATTTTAAAAAATTAAAACCTTATTTGTAGGTTGAGAAAATATATGAGCTAATTATATCTAAATTATACTTAAAGCCATCAAATATATAGTTAGCAAATCGAAACCACTGTGAAGTCACAACTGAACAAATTCTAGACCTACTCCAGTGTACTTCATATTTCACTGTTTAGAAATTCAATTAAGTATTCATTACATTGAAAAGAATTTAAAACTGAACAAGTATATATTATGAATAAATATTGAATGACAATAATTATGTGTCTTAAACAATTACTTTTATAGGCAAATATTCTAGAAATAAATAGAAAGATAATTTTTAATAATGAGAATTTCAATGTATTTTGTGTTTTTCCTTTCTCATACTTTATAATTACAGTGAATAATTCGGCATTAACCGTGAATTCGTAGAAAAACCCTAAACGAATATGTTAGATGCCTGCTGTAGATGTGGATCCTTGATTATATAAGAGTTGGGCCCAACATTAAAATAAGTGGGAAAATAACACAAGCAGCATGCATTCTTCTGACAAAGAAAATTTGTCATTGAAAGGAGAGAACTGCATCATATTTCTCCTTCAATTTGGGTGCTTAACAATCTAATATCGGGCTGGTTTCAGACATGCATGTGATCATGCATATGACAGTCTGGTGTGCATCTGTCAACCTATGTGGAAGCCTCAATATCCTGTTTGGATGCATTGCAACATCACAACAAGGTCATTCCCAAGCAGGAAGCCCATTAGTGATCAATTATCTGCAAGATCCTTGCAAAGGTTTACAAGTGCTTATTATCACTCCTCCATTTTGGGGGAATTAGGAATTATACCTGGGCATCACTGTCTAACAAAATATAAACTCTCTAAATAACCACATCCAGATTGAGAAGTGATTGCTATTTGCTCATATTAAATTTGAGTTACAGGTTGTTAGCTGTAAATTTTAGGACATTCAGTTACATCTTCTAAACCTTAATTTCAAAATGGAAACACAAAATGCACAATCTATTTTAATAGTTCTTAAAGAAACTGAGTGTAGAAGCTTTTCATAATTGCAATTCAGACACTGTTGGGAGCAACAGAATTTATTATTGAAATTTGAAAGAAAGAATTAAAGGGCAATTCTACAATAAAGATTTTAAGCATACTAGTAGAATAGTGTGATTTATTTTCTAAGTCCACAGTCCTCAAATTATCTGAGATTCAAATGGGAAAAGGATATTAGATGATAATAGCATGAATATTCATGCAAAATCCTTATCAAAACAATAACATATTTAAAGGAATATTTAAAAGGATGCAATGGTTATGCTAGGCATAACAGCTACATTTATATTTCTCATTACTTGAGTACTACATAAATTCATCTCAGCATGCAACATAGTAACAATTATGTGATATATAATCTGGTCAATATGTAGAAAGAACCTTTAAAGGGCTGCAAAGATTGCTCAGTGGAAAAGTACTTGTTCCAAAAACGAACCATCCAGTTCAGTCAGCTAGGAATCACCTAGTAGAAGGAAAAGGGCACGCCGCCTATAGTAGATTGTTTTCCTCTGCTCTCACACGTGCTGTGTAAGTAATATTTTTATGGAAACATAAAAAACATTTAACAATGTCAACACAAATTTAAAATAGGTCTACAAATCAGGAATAAAATAAACATCTTTAAACTTATAAAATAGGTGTAAAAGTTCTACAAATAATTTGATACTTAATGGGAAATGTGTGAATATTTTCTTGCATAGGGATAGAAATAAAATGAAGATATTCACATCCTTTTAAGGGCTTTTGTTGGTTGTCCCATTTATTCCCAGGACTACCTATGTGGAAAACATGTGCAGGAAAGCAACAACCTGGGGACCCATGTTAAGGCCAAAATACAGAGACAAGCATTGTAATTACAAAATGTCTGGTTATATAGAAAGCATGACTCAACTCCCAGGGCCAAAACCCTAAACCTTTTCGTCACTAAATCTCACCCCATAGGTGTGGCCAAGTAGGTACCATTGGGTTTTAGGAAATGCTACCCATCTTAACTAACTTTTCCCACATCTCGCCCGTTAAATTTGTTTATTATTATTATTATTATTATATTTTATTATTATTGCAGGGGAGCCCCAGGGGCCGAGACTAACAACACAAAGGAGCTTCAGTTTTGAACCGCCAGCTGCTCAAGACTGTTTTTTGAGTGCCAGGCAGTGGGGGGAGGTCAGACCTGAAACTTTTATTTTCACACTAAGGCAAATTAATATCCAAAAAAACACCACACGGATGTTTGGATGGTATGTATATCCATGAATTACATGTTTCCCCCTGTTAAATATGACAAGGTCTTACTGTGGCTTATACATCTCCTACCCTGTAAAAGGATGTAAGCTTGGTGGCATCAGCCATGGATTATTCCTCCAAGGAGAGAGCCAATAGCCAATTAAATTTTTGGGATATTGTAATTCATAGATTACATATACAAACATATGTGTCGATGCCAAGTAACCTATCATAACTATGAGTGCTGCTTAATACCTATATATCGAAACTGCTTGTGCTTCATTAGTAGGATCGAAAGGTTACCCCTGGACAAAATGTCGCCATGAAAGGAACAGCCAGAATTGACCAAGTCCAAGTCAACAGCTCCAGAGGAGTGACTGTGTTTACTTCCTTATCACACCGGTGCGCCCTTTTCTAAGCCGAGGGAACAACCTGCAGAAGAAGAGGCATGGTAAAATGTAAAGGCTTTTCTGCGATTGGGGTGAATGGGAAACCTCAAGCGATGTAGTCTGGACACTCATTTGATCAACTTGGATTGAACAAACAACATGTCACCCCCCCACTATGGTGGGGCTGTTGGGGGTTTGGACACAACAGACTGCAAATTGGTTTTGTCGCGAAGGATGCTTGTATTCGTGGATTATCACTTATAGCTAAGAAAAGGAAAAAAAAAAAACAGAGTAAGATTCAAGACAGTTATGGCATAAACATTATCTTGGATGTTTGTTGGGGTGGGTGGGAATGGAAATGGAAAATGCCTGATCTGAATTGGAAAATTATGTACGAAATTCACAAAGCATCAATAAAAAAAAATTGTAAATAAAACAAAAAAACCACAATGTAAGTTAAACCAATTGTCAGGCATAAGCAATGAATGTAAGTAACATTAACTTACAAAAACAATTTAGCAGTTCTAATTTCCAATTTGAACAACCCAAGGTTACAAACTATATTCCAATTGATAGAAGCTTGTAATGCGACAAGCATGTTTTGGATCAAATAAGGAGTCAAGTTTATATGCCTGTAGTCTCACAATTCACGTCCATCTCTGCAGCCCTTACAATTCTATCACGCTCCTATTCATAGGTTTGTTCCTAGGCTTTGGGAAAGAGGCAAGTGGGTGAGAGCAAAACCGTCACTTTCTCTGGAGATGGTCATTTTGACTCCTAGTCTGTTCAAAGTCGTTTCCCTCATGAGTTTGACAGCTTATTCAGGGGTACCCTTTTTAATCCTACTAACAAAGCACAAGGCAATTATATGTACAGGAATTTAAACAGCACTAATAGCACTAATAGTTATGATAGTTACTTTGGCATAGACACAGATGTTTGGAATGTATGCTAATCCATGAACTGTGGCTTTTCTGTAAAGGGTGACAAGCTCTTATTTGTGGTTATAACATCTCCTAACCACTGAGAAATGTAAGGTTATGGCACCAGCCATGAATTTATCCTCCAAGGAGAGAGCTAATTGCCAATTATATTTTGTCTTGTAGTCTGTTGCCAGCTTTTTCTTCTATCGCCTTTAGAGTTTGGGGGTTTCACCTTGAGGCCTTTGATCCATCTGGAGTTGACTTTTGTACAGGGCAAGAGGTAGGTTTTTAATTTCATTCTTCTACAAGGTGATCCAATTTTGCCAACACCACTTTGCTAAAGATGCTTTCCATTTCTCCATGGTGGTTTCTTGGCCTTCTTGTCAAATATGAGATGGCTGAAATTGTAATGTGCTCAAGTTTGGGTCTTCAATTTTTTCCATTGATCAATAGGTCTATTTTTTTTAACAGGTCTGTTTTTGTGGCCAGTACCAGGCGGTTTTTATGACTATAGTACTGTAGTAAAGTTTGAAGTCGGTATAGAGATCCCCCTGTAATTCTCTTTTCACCCAGTGTTGTTTTTTTTTTTTTTTTTGGCTATTTGGTGTCGTTTGTTTTTTCCATGAAATATAAAGGCTTTTTCCATGCTGTGAAGAAACTCTTTTGGGGATTTAAATTGGGATTGCATAAATCCTATACAAGAAGTGTTGGGTAGAATGGACATTTTTTTTTTTTTTTTTTTTTTTTTTTTTTTTTTTTTTTTTTTTTTTTCCATCTTTTGATGTATTCTTCAATTTCTTTTCTGCAGGCATTAAAATTTTGGTTTGTTGTAAGAGATCTTCGTTTACTTTGGTTAGGTTTGTTCCTAGGGAGTTTTATGTTTTTGAGGCTATTGTGAGTGAGAAGGTCTCATTGAATTCCTTCTCCATTGCTTATTGGTTTGGTGTAAAGAAAACTACTGATTTTTAAAGTTAATTTTGTATCCTGCCAAATTACAAATTACTGAAACTCTTAATCATTTCCCTAGGGTTTTCTGGTGTTGGTTAGTTTTTAGCATCCTTTAGGTAAGCAATCATATCATCAGCAAATAGGATACTTGAGCTTTCCCCTTTCCAATTAGTACTTCTTTTAATTTCCTTTTCTTTCTTGTCCTTAGTGCCCTACCACGTGTTTTCAAGCACGGAGCTTGAAGAGGAGTGGTGACAGGGGGCAATGTTGCTGAGTTCAACCGTAAAGGGAATGTTTCTGTCCTTGCCCCATTTAGATGATATTGGCTGTGGATTTCCAGTATAATGGGCTTTGATTACATTGAGGATGATCCCTCCAATTAAATTCTCTAGGGCCTTTTAAGCATGAGGGTATTCTGGATTTTGTCAAAGGGTTTTTTCTGAGTCATTGAATGATGGTGTCTTTTTTTTGTCTTTCAAGGTCCATTTATATGCTGATGATATTCATTGATTTTAGTATGTTGAAAAATCCCTGTATCTCTGGTATGAATATATTTGGTCATGATGGAGGATATTCTTGATGTGGGTCTATATACAATTTGCCTGTATCTTGTTTAGAATTTTGTCATCTGGGTTCATTAGAGATGGGTCTAGAATTCTCCTTTTTAGTTTGTATCTTTGCCTGGTTTTGGGTAATAGAGTAATGCTGCCTTCATAAAAGGAAGTGGGGGGAAATCTCACTACTCTGTTTGTATCTTTCTGAACAATTGGAGTAATAATGGGTGTAAGTCCGTTTGAAATGTTTTTTTTTAGAATTCTGGTCTGCCATGAAACGATCTGGGCCTGGGATTTTTTTTTTTTTTTTTTTTTTTTTTTTTTTTTACATTTTTCAGTTTCTTCATATATTAAGGGTATGTTTAAGCTGTTGATCTGTTCTGTTGAGCTTTGGTGATTCCCAGGATTTCAGATATTTATACATTTCTCCTAGGTTTTTCAAACTTGGTAAGTATAGGTTTATTGAAATATTCCTGTAATGATTTTCTGGATCTTTTCATTGCCTGTTGTGAGATTTCCCTTAGCATCATGGGATTGAAGGGATATGGGAGTGTTCCTTCTTTCTTTTGTTTAACTGGGCTGAAGGGCCTGTCGATCGTGTTATGTCTTTGGTTGAAGAACCAACTTTTGGATCATTAATTTGTTTTAATTGTTTTCTTTCTTGTTTCTATTCATTGAGTTCTTTCTGCTCTTAGTTTTATTGTTTCTTCCTGTCTGTGTGTTCCGTTAGGTTTCAATTGTTTGTTTGCCCTCTCAATTGCTTTTAGCGGCAGTTTTAGATCGTTCAATTGTGCTCTTTCTGTTTATCCATTGTGAGGCAACCCGGGCTATAAACTACCTCTAGGGACTGCTTTTAAAGTATCTTATAAGTTTTGTTGTGTTGTAATTATCACTGTCAGTCATTTCCCGGGAATGCTTTCATTTCTTTATCTCTCCCTTGAACCATTCATTATTCAAAAGTATATTATTTAGTTTCCATCTGGTCTTTAGATAGAAGGGCTTATCCTGGGTTTGATAGTGAACTTTATTGAGTTGTTGTCTGATAAATGCATGAAATTACTTCAATGTTTTTGTATTTGGTGGAAATGTCTCTGTGTCCCAGTATGGTATGTGGTCGATTTTGGACACTGTTCCATGGGTGCTGAGTAGAAAGTGGTATTCTCTGGTATTAATGGTGGAATAATTGGTAGATATCTGTTAGGTCCAATTGATTAAATCATAGCATTCAGTTTCAAGATGTCTCTCTGTTTATGCTTTGTCCCCAAGTTGACCTATCCAAACGGTTCAGTGGGGTACTGAAAGAGTCCCCTACGATGAAGTTTACGTGCGGTTAATCTGGTGCCATGTTGTTCCTGGAGAATTGGTCTTTTAAGGTTGGTTGCACCAAGGTTGGTGTCATATTCGTAATTTTGAAATCTTCTTGGCGAATTGTTTCTTGAATAAAATGTAATTGCCTTCTTTGTCTCTTCTGATTTCCTTGTTACTTTGAAGTCTAGTGTCTGATATTAAATAACAATGCCTGGCCTTTTATCTTTTTGGTATCCATTATGTTTCGGGAATATACTTTTTCAATCCTTTTACTTTAAGGTGGTTCTTATCCTTGAAGGTAGATGAGCTTCTTGGAGACAAAGTCATGAGTTCTGGTTTCCTAATCCAAGTGTCCCAGTCCTATGTCCCGGTTGATTGGGGCATTAAAATCCATTAATATTTAAAGTCATGACTGATAGGTTTGTGTTGCTTTCCTTTCACCGTATTATCCATTTTTGGCTTTGGTTTAGGTTTCTACGTCTGCAGTTATGTTTTAATTGATTTATCTTTCTAGTGCCTGGGGATGGTTGCTCCTTTCTTGTTTCTTTTGATTGCTTCAGTATTTTCTGAAGGGTTAGTTTTCCACACCTGTATTCTTATCATCTTGTTTTTGTAATGAAAGATTTTTTCTCTTCGCCTTCAACTTTAGTCAACATTTTTGCTGGGTTAGTAACCTGGGTTGGCATATACAGTGTCTTAAAACACTATGGAAATGATTGCATTCCACTTGTCGTGTTTCATAGTTTTCAACTGAGAAGTCTGTTGGTAAATTCTGATAGGTTTCCCCTTAATAGGTAACTTGTTTTTTCAATTGTGGCTTTGAGAATTTTTGTCTTCTTGTTATGGGCGTCTAGCATTTTAACATTGAGT
Source organism: Rhizomys pruinosus (assembly GCA_009823505.1). Taxonomy (NCBI): domain Eukaryota; kingdom Metazoa; phylum Chordata; class Mammalia; order Rodentia; family Spalacidae; genus Rhizomys; species Rhizomys pruinosus. The sequence goes on from VZQC01006876.1 coordinate 473,624, forward strand.
ACGGTGTGGGGAGTTTCTTTTCTTGATCTTGTCCTGGAAGTTCTATGGTGCTACTTGTATTTTTATTGGGTTTTTTGTCCATTTTATTTGGGGAGATTTTTCAATCTATTATTCTGTTAAATAATAGATGAAATCTAATCTGATCAATACCATTGTTGGGATTCTTCTCCTTCCTCTCTCCTATGACGCAGAGGTTTGANAAAAAAAAACTCTGGAGAGACTCAGAAAATGATACATGACATGTACGGCAGAGTGCAGGGACTCAGTGGGGTGGGGAGCATGGAAAGGGAAGTGATTCTAGATTCAATTGAGAAATGATATATGACCTGTGTAAAAAGTTTAAGGATAAAAAAAAAAATTATTTATAAAAAAGGCAAACACCCCAGAAAAGATGAGAGTCAAACATGAGAGGTGCTGAAGCTCCCAAATGGAATCTGTAGGCTCTAATCTCTTAGGAAGAATATTTTGTAAGTATCAGAGCACTAAAGAAGTGACGGGTAAATGGACAACTTCCTTTCCCTTTCCCTGTGTCCCAGAGAATTATGTCCCCAGGATCCCTGCTATGGAGGCCCTCCTTGCAGTAGTCCATAAAACTCTCCTGGAGACTCTGCTGTGGCCTGATAGAGTGTTGTGATATGAATGAGCATGCATTTGGAGTGGGCTCTTACAATGCATCATATTATTTCTTTGTATAAAAGTATAAATAATATACTTTTGTGCAATGATAAATTGGGGGTTATGTACTATTATACATAAAATATAGATATTTTATAAAAACCACCTCATCAGTAATTTTTTGGATTTTTAATTACAATTTTTGTTTCAGACTTAGATGTATGCTACTCTAGAAAAAAAAAATAAAAGGTTTTTATCCTGGAAAATATTTTCTCTAATGAAATAAATACATGAGTTTAAAAAAAGAAAAGAAGGGCTGGAGAGATGGCCTAGCGGTTAAGAGCGCCGACCGCTCTTACAGAGGACCCGGGTTCGATCCCCAGCACCCACATGGCGGCCGAGAACCGTCTGAAACTCCAATTCCAGGAGAACTCAAGTTCCAAGGGAATCCGAGACCCTCTTCTGACCTCCGCGGCATTGCACGACACGGGTGCACAGACCTGCATGCATACAGTACATCCATACACATACAGAAATAAATAAAAAAAAAATAAAAAAAAATAAAATAAGAAAAGAAGATACTTATACTGGATTGAAGTGGTTAAATGTTTCTACAGTGGAATGGTATAAACACTAAAGCCAATTTACTAGTTTACTAAATGGGACTACAACCATACAGGGTTGTGGTTGGTTTTCAGTCTATTCCTGGCTTGTACTGGACTTCCAGTTGTAGATTCAGATTAAAGGGGCATAGACAAGTAATAGGTTACCTTTGCCTACTGAAAGATATTTTCTGGTTTCTGTCTATTATGCAAGTATTACTTTTGATATATGTTCTGCCCATTTCAAGATAACTTGAATCAAGAAAAGTTTACTTCCCTGAATTAGCAACATGCAGCCCAGGAGACATTTTGCACAGGCTTTGTAAATTTTTTCAGCTTAATTCTGGTCATTAAGTATGTTCCCTGTTATTGGAAACCTACAAACCAGGATACAGGTATTTGGGAAATTAAAGAGACTATTTCTGCTTGTAGTAAATCATTTATATTTAAAATATGCCTAAAATTGTTTGAATCTCTCTCATTGGCTTTGCCTGCTTATCCTATGGTGTTAAATTTATTCCAGTCAATGTTTATGCAAGGTTTCTTAGGCTGTTCTTCAAGCTTTATCTAAATGTGATACAGTAATTAAAAGTACCAGATTGGTGTAACTTAACTTTTTTGGAGACTTAATGCCCATACTTAAGGCCCATACCAATTTAGCCAATGGGTTATGGGACAAAATTGTTCCTTGCCCTCTGAGGTCAATTGGTCCTGGGGGATTTTGTATGGAGCCAACTGTTGAAAATATTCTGCAATTGTGAGTCACCAGGCTTCCTGTCCATGGAGGCCTTGGAGATCCACTAATAGAACCCTAACCAGTGTCCAGTCTATTAACAGGAAGCATAACATAGAGGAAACTCACCTCTTGCTCCAAAGGGAAGCATGGTCTAGCAAGACCTGACCTTATCCACAGTAGATGGAACTGGTTAAGAATGGCCAGAATAAACCAGGTGCTCCTGCCCCCCTGAAAACATAAGCGCCCCTGAAGACCAGAACCTCAAATGAGCTTGAGAAAACAAAGTTTGTTTAATATGGGATAATTGTGTGGAGTTCAGCATCCTTAAAGAAAGTATAACCAAAGATATATATAGTCAATATATTTCTTTTTAAGCCTGAAAAACTGTCCCTCCACATATTGGGCATAAAGTTATATGAAATAATGCTAAACAGCCATAAAAAACTTAGATCCTGGCCTTAATTAACAGAGTAGGGTCACCTGTAGCCAAAGGACAAGTCCACTATTGCTATTAATTAATGCTTAATAATAAAATTTCCTATTTCTTTCTAGCAACTCTCAAATTGGAAGTTCATATCCTGACTATTAACATAACTGAAAAGCAGATACTGAATCCAGACATCATGGCCAAATGAAGAGAAAGAGAAACCTAATAAATGGATACTTTGATACCCCTGGTCAAGGTATTCTAATGGACTTCTATGTTGGACATTTGAAGTCACTCTGTTCTTATTTCTCCTGGTCCCTGCCTAGATCATGTACCTAACTATTCCTGCGTTCATTAAGCTTTAAGCTTTCATGGGTACCAGTCAAGGATTTTTTCCCTTATAGTTATGCTTGGGGGTCTTTTAGATTGACCCTCTGAATGGGGGATACCCCAGTTACCACACCCAACATCCCTTTTCAGCATGGAAGAAGTTAGAAAGGTTGGCATCCTAATTCCCTTTGATGATTGGGGTGACCCTATTCAGAGGGTAATGAAACTGAATAGGAACTAGAAATTGATTAGGTAGTTTAGGGATGAGAACTCTTCCCCCCGAATTAACCAGATTCTTTCTCAGCTGAGAACTCAAGCCTTCCTTGACTATCCAGAAAACAAATATCCTTCTGGAAAATAAGAAAGAAGAGAAGAGAAGAGAAGAAAAGGGAAGAGAAAAGAGAAGAGAAGAGAGAGAGAGAGAGAGAGAGAGAGAGAGAGAGAGAGAGAAAATAAGTACACACCAAGCTCTGCAGATCACTTCTTTATTTCACCAGAAATAAAGAAATGTAAATCCACCCCTCCTTGTCTTTGCTTTGTTTTGATATTGTCATTTCGTATTTTTTTCTGTTTTCCTGTGAAAAGAAAAAAAAATAGCTTTGATGAGGTTTACGATATTTGACAAAAAAATTATTTACTTATAAATTTACTTATAAAGGGGCTGAGGAAATGACTCAGCAGTTAAGAACATTGCTTGTTTTGCAGAAGACCCAGATTCAGTGCCTAGCACCTACAGGGCAACTCAGAACCATCTGTAACTCCAGTTCCATGGTATGTGACACCCTCTTGAAGCACATTCATGTACAAACAGACAACATATTCATACACATAACATTAAAATAAATTTTAAAAAATTAAAACCTTATTTGTAGGTTGAGAAAATATATGAGCTAATTATATCTAAATTATACTTAAAGCCATCAAATATATAGTTAGCAAATCGAAATCACTGTGAAGTCACAACTGAACAAATTCTAGACCTACTCCAGTGTACTTCATATTTCACTGTTTAGAAATTCAATTAAGTATTCATTACATTGAAAAGAATTTAAAACTGAACAAGTATATATTATGAATAAATATTGAATGACAATAATTATGTGTCTTAAACAATTACTTTTATAGGCAAATATTCTAGAAATAAATAGAAAGATAAGTTTATGAAGATTCATGTTATTTTGTGTTTTTCTTTCTCATATCTTTATAATTACAGGTGATAATTCGGCATTACACTTGAAGTTTCCTAAAAAGTAGAAATAACCCTAACGAAATATTTAGATGCCTCTGTAATGTGATCCTTGATATTATAGAGTGGGCCAACATTAAAATATGGGAAAATAACACAAGCAGCATGCATTCTTCTGACAAAGAAAATTTGTCATTGAAAGGAGAGAACTGCATCATATTTCTCCTTCAATTTGGGTGCTTAACAATCTAATATCGGGCTGGTTTCAGACATGCATGTGATCATGCATATGACAGTCTGGTGTGCATCTGTCAACCTATGTGGAAGCCTCAATATCCTGTTTGGATGCATTGCAACATCACAACAAGGTCATTCCCAAGCAGGAAGCCCATTAGTGATCAATTATCTGCAAGATCCTTGCAAAGGTTTACAAGTTACTTATTTCTCCTCCTTTGGGGGAATTAGGAATTATACCTGGGCATCACTATCTAACAAAATATAAACTCTCTAAATAACCACATCCAGATTGAGAAGTGACTGCTATTTGCTCATATTAAATTTGAGTTACAGGTTGTTAGCTGTAAATTTTAGGACATTCAGTTACATCTTCTAAACCTTAATTTCAAAATGGAAACACAAAATGCACAATCTATTTTAATAGTTCTTAAAGAAACTGAGTGTAGAAGCTTTTCATAATTGCAATTCAGACACTGTTGGGAGCAACAGAATTTATTATTGAAATTTTAAAGAAGAATTAATGGCAATTCTACATAAAGTATTTTAAGCAATAGCATAGTAGAATATTTGTGACTTATTTTCCAAGTCCACAGTCCTCAAATTATCTGAGATTCAAATGGGAAAAGGATATTAGATGATAATAGCATGAATATTCATGCAAAATCCTTATCAAAACAATAACATATTTAAAGGAATATTTAAAAGGATGCAATGGTTATGCTAGGCATAACAGCTACATTTATATTTCTCATTACTTGAGTACTACATAAATTCATCTCAGCATGCAACATAGTAACAATTATGTGATATATAATCTGGTCAATATGTAGAAAGAACCTTTAATGGCTGGCAAGATTGCTCAGTGGGAAAAGGTACTTGTTGACAAAACTAACCATCCAAGTTCAGTCCCTAGGATCACCTAGTAGAAGGGAAAAGGCAAGCCCTATAGATTGTTTTCTGCTCTCCACACACGTGCTGTGGTATGTAATATTTTTTAGAAACATAAAAAACATTTAACAATGTCAACACAAATTTAAAATAGGTCTACAAATCAGGAATAAAATAAACATCTTTAAACTTATAAAATAGGTGTAAAAGTTCTACAAATAATTTGATACTTAATGGGAAATGTGTGAATATTTTCTTGCATAGGGATAGAAATAAAATGAAGATATTCACATCCTTTTAAAGGGCTTTTATGTGGTGTGTCCCATTTATTCCCAGGACTACCTATGTGGAAAACATGTGCAGGAAAGCACAACACATGGACGCATGTTAAGGTCCAAATACAGAGACAGCATTTTATTACAAAATGTCTGGTTATATAGAAAGCATGACTCAACTCCCAGGGCAAAACCCTAAACCTTTTCGTCACTAAATCTCACCCCATAGGTGTGGCCAGGAGGTCCCATTGGTTTAGAATGCTACCCATCTTAACTAAATTTTCCCACATCTCGCCCTTTAATTTTTTTATTATTATTATTATTATTATTATTATTATTATTATT
>VZQC01006876.1:483360-496096 GCA_009823505.1 Rhizomys pruinosus
GATTAAGAGCACTGACTGTTCTTGCAGAGGACCTGGGTACAATCCCCAGCACCCACATGGCAGCTAAGAACTGTCTGTAACTCCAATTCCAGGAGAACTCCAGTTCCAGAGGTATCCGAGACCCTCTTCTGACCTCCGTGGCATTGCATGACACGGGTGCACAAACCTACATGCAGACAGTACATTCATACACATACAAAAATAAATAAAATTATTAAAAAAATACTTAGAACACAAGTACACACATCCATACAAATGTGAACGTGCACATATACATACATACATACATACATACATACATACATACATACATACATAATAAAGAAAGGTTTGTTAGGTTGACCTGCAAGAGAGGAAAGCCACATTATTGCTTGATGTTTAATGAGAAACATGAAATTTTATATTTGTCATAGGGTTATTTTTTTCATAATTAGATTAAATGTCCTAGTAACATACAAAACAGCTGAGATACATATACCACCTCTTAGGCACATTCCCAACCATTTGCCTTCAATGAATTATCCCTGAGGTCTACTCCTATTCTTTTCCTATCCTGTCCATCCTGGTTAACTATCCCTAGGCTATCCCTACACCAAGTCTAACTCTCCCTATCTTATTTACAAATCCAAAGATTGAGGAGGGTGTCCAAAAATAGACTGGTCAAAGTTGTTGGTAGTCTTGGACTAATTTATCTTGTCTTGTTATTAAGGACTTTGGAAGAATAATAATTATCCATAATCACAGCAACAATCACAATAATTATAAGCATTATTAATTATCATCAAATATCAATAATAATTATTAACCATTATTAGTCACAATCATCATAATTAATAATTGTTATGAATAGTAATTGTCAATTATAATAGCCAACAACAATGAACAATTTATTATTAGACTGAATTATTATCAATTATTACTAGTAATTATATTCAATAACAATAGTTACAACTATTAATAACAATTACCAACAATAATCAAGAACAATTTATCACTAAACTGAATATTATGCATACTATCAACCCAATTAAAAGATTTTAACACTAAAGTGTATCAAACAAGCATTCTTTATGTGTTAAATCTATCTTTGTTTACAGTTGTCTCCTAATTAGATTTAAACCATAGGATTATAATGAATTAAAAGCAGGAACTTCCATTCACTCACACATACACACAGTTTGAAGATGGGCTTAACGAAACATAAAACAGTTTTATTAAAAACATTTTTCATTTAAATTGAACCAAAATATTAATTCATGCTGTTAAAGAGGCTTTTACTAATAGTTCTTAAAAAAGACAATTTATTGGAGTAAGCTTCTTTTGTTAGAACTTCAGGGCTTGTAAACTCTCCTAGAAATCCATCTATTTTTTGTCTCCAAAATGCTGAAATTAAAAAAAAACTATTACTTTAAGTCAAAATTTAAACAGCGTGATTTAGAAAAATTGCTGTTAAGACACCATGTGCTCAGTCCAGTAGCTGGTATGTGCACAGCAGGTGGGCCGGTGATGCTAGAGCACAAACCAAGTGTAATCAGGAATTCTGTGGGAAAAAAAGTCTTTAAGGTGAAACACATTTAAAAATATCAAGATAAAATTAAATCAACCAATTAATTTTAATTGTTCACATATTTTTACTCAAAAGATATCTGGGGTACCCAGGGGTTAAGTAAAAATATTACATTTTATGTTAAGCATGCTGAAATGGATTTGAATTACTTAAGTGATACAGCTAGCTGAACCCCAATTTTGGATCCACAATTAGCCAGCAGGTTTAGGTAGGAAGAGTTAGATTTAGAAATAGTTACCAAAAAACCCACAAGAAGAAAAGAGAGCAATACACTTTTATCTAAAAACAGATTTTGTATACAAAATTTAAGAGAAAGGTATTAAGTAGCCATGGCTTAAAATTATCTGGAAAAAAACTGCTCTTGTAGGGTGAGTCCTGTGAAAGGCCTTAATTTGCATCAGAAAGAAATGGGCTCCAGGCTTGGCTGAGCCGTAGAGCTACCTGAAGAAAATTTACATATGAACAAGTTAAAGCTGGAACTGAACCTGAGGAACTGGTTCCTCATAGTAGGTGATGAAGTCTAGTTTTTTTCTTTGGAAATTAAAACCACAAAGTTTTATATTAGACCTGTAAAATTATGAAAAAGTATTCTGAGTCCAAGCATGACTAATAAGACTTGATATTAAATTCAGCCTTGAAGTCACTGGCTTTTATAGCCTGCAGGAGTGACCACGCCAGGAGGCAGATGCCTAGAGGGAATGGGATGCTCTCTCTGAGCCAAATGAGAGCCTGGCAGTTTTCCTCCACATGTACAAAGACACATGTTCCCAGATCACCCTCCCATCCACTGAAACTAGCAGGAAAGAAGGCTCTATGGCAAAAGATAGATATCAGGAGAGAGAGAAGAGAAGTAAAAGGCAAGATTTAGAGGTTTGCATACCTAATTTGTCAAGGTTTCCTCCAGCGCCACATTGGGTGCCATTTGTGGGGTGTTCCATTTATTCCCAGGACTATCCATGTGGAAAATACGCACAGGAAAGCACATCACATGGACGCAAGTCAAGGTCCAAATATAGAGAAAGCATTTTATTCCAAAATGTCTGGTTATATAGACAGCATGACTCAACTCCCAGGGCCAAATCTTAAACCTTTTTGTCGCTATATCCCACCCCATGGGTGTGGTCAGAGAGGTCTCATTGGTTTATAATGCTATCCATCTTAACTAAATTTTCCCACACTTTTACACATTGGCTGGCTAGCTCAGTCAGTAGAGTATGAGACTCTTAAAGTGCTTTTACATTTACTTCTGTGTATGTGAAGGTGTTATGTAGTTGTGGGCATCCACATGTCATAATGTGTGTGTTGAAGTCAGAATACAGCTTGCATGAGTCAATTCTGTCTTGTCACCATGGAAATTCTAGGAATCAAACGTAGACTTTCAGGTTTGGTGACAAGTGTTTTTGTATTCTGATCCATCTTATCAGCGGAAGATGTGCACTCCAATAATTACTTTGCAACATTATATGAAGGTCTTTTTTACATTTTATGTTTTTCAGTGTTTTGGCTACATGTATGTAAGTACATCACACACATGCATTGCCTAAGTGCAGCAGAAGAGGGTGTTGAATTCAAAGGAACTTTAGTTAAGGATGTTTGTTAACTCCCATGTGCATGCTGGGAACCAGACCTGGCTCTTATGCAATGACAATAAAATAAACACTCATAAAACTACAAGGATGGGAAAAAAGGATACTATTTTCCTGATACAAGTCCATAGTAAAAGGTCTAAAGAGTGGATAAAAAAGTACATTAATTAAATTTTGTAAAGGTACAATGTCATTGATCAATGTAAACTTATCCCTATAGACAAGCAATAAGAATAAGGATATTGGCCCTGATAACAGTGGTGCTTCGAATGATAATGTCTCCCATAGTCCCCAAGTATTTGGTTGTATTGTCCCCAGTTAGTACTGTTTTGGGAGATCTTAGAAGGTGTGAACATCCTGGAGGAAGCGCCACTGGGGGTAAACTTAGAGAGGTCTTAAGCCTTGCTGGATCTCCAATCCACATTTTGCTTCCTGTTCCTGCTTGAAGATGTGATCCTCTGATTTCTGTTCCTGATTAGGCCACTTTCTACCACCTTGCCATCTGGCTATGAGGTACCCTAATTCCCTTGGAGCCATAAGCTCAAATAAACTCTTCCATTTATAAGTTCCTTTGGTCACAGTGTTTTATCACAGCAACAGAAAAGTAATTCATACAGGGCTAATATCCTAATTCTTATTGCTTGTCAAAATGAGAATAACCAAGGAGAGAAGAAGGAGATGGAAGAAAGCTCTGGACCTAACTGAAAATCTATTGACAATTGACAGCTGCTGGGAGAGGAGGAGTAAGTTTTGTTACTGACGTATACCTGGTAGGTTGACTAGATTCTAAGGGTACACAGGAGCATATTGGAAACACAGATTACCCTTGATAGGCCTTCAAGATGATAATTAATGGAAGACATAAAGATGGTGGGGGTGGCTACTAAGCTGGAGATAGATAGGAAAAGGATTTCTGAATATATTCTGAATATGATCATAGGGCATGGTGGTGCACACCTTTAATCTCAGTACTTGGAGGCAGAGGCAGGCAGATCTCTGTGAGTAAATGGCCAGCCTGATCTACAAAGTGAGTTCCAGGACAGCTGGGGCTACAGGGAGACCCTGTCTCCAAAAAGACCAATGAGTGAGAGAGAAAGAGAGAGAGAGAGAGAGAGAGAGAGAGAGAGAGAAAGAGAGANGCCTGTGAAGAAACTCTTGGGGATTTTAATTGGGATTGCATTAAATCTATACAAGAGTTTGGGTAGAATGGACAGTTTTACTATATTAATTTTCCCAATCCATGAGCAAGGGAGGTTTTTCCATCTTCTGATGTCTTCTTCAATTTCTTTCTTCAAGCATTAAAAATTTTTGTTGTAGAGATCTTCGTTATCTTTGGTTAGGTTTGTTCCTAGGTATTTTATTGTTTTTGAGGCTATTGTGAGTGAGAAGGTCTCCCTGAATTCCTTCTCCAGTTGCTTATTGTTGGTGTAAAGAAAAGCTACTGATTTTTCAAGGTTAATTTTGTATCCTGCCACTTTACTGAAACTCTTAATCATTTCTAGGAGTTTTCTGGTGGTGTAGTTTTTAGCATCACTTAAGTAAGCAATCATATCATCAGCAAATAGGGATAGCTTGACTTCCCCTTTTCCAATTCATACTTCTTTAATTTCCTTTTCTTGCCTTATTGCCCTACCACGTGTTTCAAGCACTATCTTGAAGAGGAGTGGTGACAGGGGGCAATGTTGCTGAGTTCCTACCTTAAAAGGCAATATTTCTGTCCTTTCCCCATTTAGGATGATATTGGCTGTGGATTTCCAGTATATGGCTTTGATTACATTGAGGAATGATCCCTCCAATCTAAATTCCTCTAGGGCTTTAAGCATGAAGGGATGCTGGATTTTGTCAAAGGGTTTTTCTGAGTCAATTGAGATGATGGTGTCTTTTTTGTCTTTCAGTCCATTTATATGCTTGATGATATTTATTGATGTTCATATGTTGAAACATCCCTGTATCTCTGGTATGAATCTAACTTGGTCTTGATGGATGATCTTCTTGATGTGGGTCTATATGCAATTTGCCAGTATCCTGTTTAGAATTTTGTCATCTGTGTTCATTAGGAGATGGGTCTATAATTCTCCTTTTTAGTTGTATCTTTGCCTGGTTTGGGTAATAGAGTGATGCTGGCTTCATAGAAAGAATTTGGGAGAATTCTCTCTGTTTGTATCCTTCTAAAAATTTTGAGTAATAATGGTTGTAAGCCTTTTTGAAATGTTTTTTTAGAATTCTGCCATGAAACCATCTGGGCCTGGGATGTTTTTAGTTGGGATGTTTCTTATTACATCTTTAATTTCTTCATATATTAAGGGTATGTTTAAGCTGTTGATCTATTCTTGGTTGAGCTTTGGTGATTCCCAGGATTTCAGATATTTATACATTTCTTCTAGGTTTTCAAACTTGGTAAAGTATAGGTTTTTGAAATATTCCTGTATGATTTTCTGGATCTTTTCATTGTCTGTTGTGATATTTCCCTTTCATCATGGATTGAATTGATATGGAGTTGTTCCTTCTTTCTTTTGTTTAACTGGGCTAGAGGTCTGTCTATCTTGTTTATTCTTTTGAAGAACCAACTTTTGGATTCATTAATTTTTTTATTGTTTTCTTTGTTTCTATTTCATTGATTTCTGCTCTTAGTTTTATTGTTTCTTCCTGTCTGTTTCCTTTAGGGTTCATTTGTTGTTGCCTCTCAAGTGCTTTTAGCTGCAGTGTTAGATCGTTCACTTGTGCTCTTTCTGTTTATCCATTGTAGGCACCCAGGGCTATAAACTTACCTCTAGGACTGCTTTTAAAGTATCTCATAGGTTTTGTTGTGTTGTATTATCACTGTCATTCAGTTCCAGGAATGCTTTCATTTCTTTATCTCTCCCTTGACCCATTCATTATTCAAAAGTATATTATTTAGTTTCCATCTGGTCTTTAGATAGAAGGGCTTATCCTGGTGTTGATAGTGAACTTTATTGAGTTGTTGTCTGATAGAATGCATGAAATTACTTCAATGTTTTTGTATTTGTGGAAATTTCTTCTGTGTGCCAGTAGGNTATTGTTAAGAGATTTTATGAAGGTATTGAAAATAATTGAACTTTTTGGTCAATTTTCCACTTTTTTTTTTTTTCAAATAATTGAACGGAATTGACTTGCAAAAAAAGAGATTTTTTCTGGTTCATGGTTCCAGAGATCTCCTTGCATGGTTAGACAAACCCTTCACATGCTATGTTGAGGCATAAAATATTGGTGCCAAGAGAACATAAAAGAGGAAGCTGCTTATGTTACTGAGGTCAGGAAGTAGAGAAATAGAGAAAAACCCTTAAAGAGCACATTTCCTTTGACTACTGTCTCCAGCTAAGCCCTAGTTCCTAAAGTTTCCAGAACATCCCAGCAGCATCAACAGCTGGGGTCTGAGTCTTCCATGTGTGAGGTGATTTATAGCATCTAAATATCAAAATAATCTTAAATATAGTATTATTTAGCATCTGAATATTCTTCTGGGTGAAAATAAATTATAAAACCTACCCCACATTAAGTATAAAAATTAACATGTGGTGGGTCATCAACAAAGATGCACTTGCTAACGTTTTCAAAGTACCAGTGGAAATGAAAATATAGGAAATGAACATTGGAACACTGGGGTAAGAATATGCTTAATTAATAGGTTACTGTATAATTGAGTTTCTTAAAACTAAAGCTTCAGCAGTACAAAATACTCTATTAAAGAATTAATAAAGATCTAGGTAGGGATAGCTACATTTTTCAAGAATATATATATATTCTTGAAATTTATTATCCAATAAAAGATGGTTAAATGATCTAAAAATCTATCTCGAAAAGACATGTTTATGCATTGCAGTGTAAAAATAGCAAATAAGTACAAGAAATGCAGAATGAAAATTAAAATCTCAGTGTGCTTCTATGAACCATCAATACATAGAATAAAGTTAAAAATTCTAACAACAAATGTTTAAAAAATAAAGGAAAAGTAAAGGTGTATCACATCCAAATATTTTTTTTGTTGTTGTTGTTCTTTTTGAGACAGGGTCTCCCTGTAGCTCCAGCTGTCCTGGAACTCACTCTGTAGACCAGGCTGGCCTTGAACTCACAAAGATCCACCTGCCTCTGCCTCCAAAGTGCTAGGATTAAAGGCATGTGCCATCAATATTTTAAAAGGAATTGCTGTCCAAAGAGACCAAGAGTAAAGGAGAAGAGCTCAGGGGAGGGAGATAATAGGAGACTTTTGTTACCAAGAGAGAAATGTGGAAAATGGGGGTATTTAATGGGGAAGGGAGAAGGGAACCATGGTGATAAAGGAGAAGGAGATCAAGACAGGGGGAAAATTGGACACACATATTTCAAGGGGAAAAGAGACAAGAGGGAAAACTTTAAATTGGGGAAGAGGGAATTAACAAAGGAGAGAGAGAGAGAGAGAGAGAGAGAGAGAGAGAGAGAGAGAGAGGAGAAAGAAAAAGACTAGATATAAATAATACTTAGGTGGTGTGAAAAGCCAGAGGGAATTGTGATAGTCTGAAAGACCACTGAAAAATACATATAAAATATCTATACATGCATGCATGTGTATGTCTACAGTTTAAATATCCCTTCAAGTTATAGGTCAGAATAATCCAAGAGAATCCAAAAATTATATAAGCTATTGCCACAGCCCTTGATTGCCTCCCAGAGCTTGAAGGAAAGACTTTATTTCAGAAAACAGGACATATTTGGATGTGGGACTTGGAACAATGGAGCAAAACAGCTCTGGAAGCCTCTTCTCTGAAGACTACTAGTTCTCATAATATAAAAGGATACAATGCAAGCTGCTAAAGAAAAATAAATCAACTAGTGGTCCAATCCCAGCTTTACAGCATAACAGCAATAACAATGACAGGCACAGCATTCTATACTGGTACAGTAATTGCAATTTTAACTTAGAGATAATCATCAGTAACTAATTAGACTTAAAGCCCTCTCAATGTGAGGGATCTCATGTGTGGCACTATAAAATAGCTAAATATATATGGCTAGAGACGTCATTTATCTTATAGAAAGCTCTGTGTCTGTTGTATCCCTAGATAAACCTAAGTTCTTACTCTATGTTGAATATGGATCCTTATATTTACAGACAAGGATACTGGTCATAGTTCATCAAAAAAGCTTCTTTTTGGGGCTGGAGAGATGGCCTAAGCGGTTAAGAGCACCGACTGCTCTTACAGAGGACCCGGGTTCGATCCCCAGCACCCACATGCGGTTGAGAACCGTCCTGAAGCTCGCATTCCAGGAAACCTCCAGCTCCAGGGGAATCCGACAACCCTCTTCTGACCTCCGCGGGTTGCACGACACGGGTGCACAAAATTTGCATGCAGACAGTACATTCATACAATCCAGAAAATTAAATAAAATTAATAAAAAAAAATTTAAAAAAAAGTTACTTTTGCAAGAGATGAAGTCTATTACAGAGCTCAGCAACTCTTCACACACAGAGAACAAGTGTCTATGAGATTCTCAACCTTAAGTGCCATGGAAACTATGGAACCTCAGCAATGGAACAATGAAATAAAACAAGAGGTAGAGAGAATTCTATTTTTTTTTTTTTTTTTTTTTTTATGGCAAGAGTCTCTCAGGAGTCTGTTAGAGGTAGAGAGAATTCTAATGCATCTCTTAATTCTCGTCGGTGAAAAAAAAAAAAAAAAACCACTTTTTGTTTCCCAAAGGCGCGAGGGTGATGAACACAGAAAGCCATATTTTGGCAACATGTAGAGAATAAGAGACTGCAGAGTAAGTGTCCCTATATTAAACCTCACCCATCCACAGCTAAATGAGCATTATGAAAGAGGGGATGAAAAGATTAAGATCCAAGGGTGCTACTTATCCATAAGGAAACAGTCTTTAAGCGATATTGAACTGCTAATAATGAATTATATACATAAATACATAAAAAATAAATAGATAAATAAATAAATAACAAATAAATAATTGAGAGACCAAAAGAATAGTGGGAAATGCTTGTGGAATTAGGCTTGGAAGCGAAGCTGCAAAGACTGAGAGAAGCAGGGGTGAATATTAACAACCTTCTAGGGTATGGCAAGTTTGAAAAGAAATAGATTTCTAGACCTCAGCAAGGTGAGCAATGCCCAGATTAAGGAGTCTTTGGAGAATGTCTTTAATCTCATAGCATGATATTCCAGGAATAAATGATGAGAGAGAGAGGTTAAAAACTCGAATAAAATTATTAAGAATTAATGTTAAATGAAGAACAGAGGAAGAAATGGATTTTTTAAAAATGTAGAAAATTTCATTTTGCAAAAACATAATTTACGAAGAATGAATTCAACTGTTTAAACTTTTTGTAGAAGTAAAAAGTCAAGATTATTTTCACTGGAGATATAGCTAATAAAAATGGAGTTATGAAGATAAAGAGAAAGTTGACAAATGCTGGAACCAGGCTTTAGAAACGACAGAAGTACTATACAGAACAGACACAAAAAGGCTTAGCAGGTAGTTAAAGACATGAAGTACTCATTTGGAAGAAGCAAAAAAAGGAGAACTTCATATTGTTTGATTTTGGTCCCAGATGTGAGTGGATTAAGTTATTTTGTGAGAGCAATTTGTTTGGAAATGGCACTGATCCCTGCCGCATCAGTCTTGGCCGTTTGTTACAGTTACAGCAATTATTCAGGAAACTAAAGTTTAAGAACTAAACAAACTAGAGGTAAAGAACAAGCACAGATTTAATGAGACAATATGAACTTAAAAGTAGGTATCAAAAATAGTTTTGTCACTTTCAGCAGCAATTTAACATTTTAAGCAGGCTTCTTATCATATTCTTGGAATCAGCATACATGTGCACAAATGGCTTATGTATTTGGACTGACTATATATAGACATATAGTTATTTTATATGCATGATACATATATGTATCTTTTATAGTGGTTCAGACTTGTGATATATGTTTCTTTGATACATGTTTTTTTATTCTCTGTAACTGGCCCTGCCTATAGGCACATTTCTCCTTTCTCTTCTCAATACACCCTGGAGCCGGTGAGCGACCGATAATCTCCTGCCCCCTCAAGTTACGGCTCACCGCGGCCGTGTAATCCCTACATGCATCCACGCCTCCCTCCTTCGCCTCGACCGTCGTAACTCACCGTTAAAAAAAGTACAGAAAACCTAAAAATGGATCGGTTTTAGAAGTACATTCCCAGGTGATTTCCCAAATGCTTGCATGGCATGTTTGTACGCACTTACAAAATGAAGGTAATGAGGACTTGATAAATAATTTCCAGCTTTTCTATAGAAATAAATGAAAAAATTTAAGCAGCAAAATAAAGAAATTTCTTTTTTGGGGGATGAATAATGGCTCAGTGGTTGAGAGTACCGCCTCTCTTCAGAGGACCTGGGTTTGATTCCCAGCCCACATGGTGGCTAAGAACCATCCTTATTTTATATAATAAATATATTATATATATATATATATTATATTTTTTTTTTTTTTTTTTTTTTTTTTTTTTTTTTTTAAAAAATGAAATAAAGTATATAGTTACTTGTATTTCTTTTTTTTAAATTGTCATTTTTTATTGAATGCTTTGTGTATTTCATCAACATTTTCCAATTCAAGTTCAGGCATATTCCCCCCTTTCCCTTCATCCCTTCCTCCCCAGGCCCACCACGCCGCCAAGATCATCATTCTGCATGAAGTTTTCCTGCAAGCTGTTTTTTCTTTTTTTTTTCCTTTCATTGATTTTTTTTAACAATAAGTGATAATTTATGAGTACAAGCTCCTTTATGGAAACCAAATTTGCAAGCAGTTGGGGGCCCAAACCCACACAACTCCTGGGTCCCACCATCCAGCGGGGGGGTGGGGCCGGGGGGGGGGCTTGTAAAAGGTTTAATCAAGTTGATCAAGTGGGTGTCCAGACTATATTGTTTGTAGTTTCACCATTCATTCCAATCACAGCACCTACATTCTATCACGCACCCTATTCCACAGATTGTTCCCCAGACTTAGAAAAGGGGCACAGGTGATGAAAAAGCAAAACATTCCACTCTTTCTGGAGCTGTTGGCTTGGACTAATGGTCCAGTTCTGGCTGTTTCTTTCATGGGCTGACAGTTTGTCCAAGGGTAACCTTTCGATCCTACAAATGAAGAACAAGCAATTAGATCAGAGGTAAAATCTAAAACATGTACTAAATTGTTATAGTAAGGTTTAAACTTTGGTATAGACACAATGTTTGGATGGTATGTATTAAATCCGTGAATTATTTTTTTCAGTTAAATATGACAGGTTCTTTCTGTGGCTTAAATAGAAATTTCCTAACATTAGAGGATGTAAGCTTGTGGCAAATCAGCTGTGGTTTATTCCTCCAAGAGAGAGCTAGTAGCCGATTAGATTGGGATTAAAGGCATATGGCGCCACGGCTGCACAGTATTTCCAGGCAGTGAGATGTAGTAGCTGGTGCGGATGGAGGAGTCTTGCTTCACTCAAGGAGACCTATTTATTTTTTAGTGGACTTTATTGGTTTAGTGGACTTTGGTAACACTCTCTGGTATTCCAGAGACAATCTGTACACTTTCAAGGGTGGTCTCAATACATATTTCCCATGTTTACATCATGTCTTTGACAGCAGGGCCCTTATTGCCTCGCTTCGTGCAGGTATCCAGTTTGGAGGCAAGGAGTCTTTTACCTTTTGTGGGGGCCTGGATCCCCTAGCCAACATCTACTGGGTTGGATAATCAATTCGTGATGTCAGAGCTCCTGTATTAAATATATTTTGCCGTAAGTGCATAGTTTAAGGAGTCATTAGTATTATATTTGGTTTCTGAATAAGAATAATCTTTTCCACAATTCCTATGTCTATTAGCGAATTAAAGAAGGCAGTTTTTACAGGTTTTATAAGAGGTTTTGCACGAAGGATGCTTGTACTCCTGGATGATCACTTATAGCTAAAAAATGGAAAAAAAAGAAAAACCTGAAAGATACAGGACAGTTAAGGAAGAATGCATTAAATCTGGATGGGGAGGGGGGTGGGGGGGAAGGGAAAGGAAATATGCCTGCCTGAATGGAAAATGATGTATGAAAATGCACAAAGCAAATCAAGAAAAAAGGAAATTAAAAAATAAAAAAAAAAAAAACTCCATTCCAGAGGAAACAAAAAAAAAAAAATAGATTACCCTACCTCTATAACCGTTGGCTCCAATTTACAGTGAGAGAACGACTTTCAAATCGTCATCATATTTCTCCTGGTTCTATGTGGGGGAGAAGGTAAGAAAATCTCTCGAATTAAAACCTTTGCAGCACCTAGAAGGTAAGTTTCGTTAGGACTTATTATACATAGTTGTCAATTGATCCTACTAGTGACAGCTGTTTTTAATGAGTCCTAGCGAAGCTTGCCTTCTAGGTGCCGCAAAGGTTTTGGTACGAGAGACTTTCTTGACTCCCCCCCATAGAATAAGGCGAAATATGATGGTGATGAGGTCGTTCTCTGGCTGTAGATTAGAGCCAACTCTTATGGAGGTATTCTCTTGTAAAACCGGTAAAACTGCCTTCTTTGATGGACAGTGGATGTTGGAAACTGGGGGGGGGGTTGTTCTTTGTTCAG
>VZQC01006876.1:500274-538861 GCA_009823505.1 Rhizomys pruinosus
TGTATGTGTATGAATGTACTGTCTGCATGCAAGTCTGTGCACCCGTGTCGTGCAACGCCGCGGAGTTCAGAGGAGGGTCTCGGATTCCCCTGGAACTGGAGTTCTCCTGGAATTGGAGCTTCAGACGGTTCTCAGCCGCCATGTGGGTGCTGGGGATCGAACCCGGGTCCTCTGTAAGAGCGGTCGGCGCTCTTAACCGCTAGGCCATCTCTCCAGCCCCAGGAATAACCTTTCAATACTACTAATGAAGCACAAGGAATTAGATATATAGGTATTTAAACAGTGCTAATTATTATGGTAGTTTACTTTGGTATAGACACAGATGTTTGGATGGTATGCTAATCCATGAATTATGTTTTTTCTGTAAAACATGACAAGGTATTACTGTGGCTTATAACAACTCCTAACCACTAGAGGATGTAAGCTTGTGGCATCAGCTGTGAATTATTCCTCCAAGGAGAGAGCTAATAGCCAATTATATTTGGGATATACAGGCATATGGCTGCCACTGCTGCACATTATTTGCAGGCAGGTGAGGTGTAGCTGATGCTGACAGAGGAGTCTTGCTTGAATTAAGGAGACCAATATTTACTTTACTGGTTAAATGTCCTTTGGTAACACTCTCTGGTATTCCAGAGACGAACTGTACACTTGCAAGTGTGGTCTCAAAACATCTTTCCCATGCTTACATCAGGTCTTCTAGAGCAGGGACTTACTGCCCCTCTTCTTGCAGTTATCCCAGTTTACAGGCAAGAAGCCTTTACCTTCTGGGGGGGCGGTGTTGGATCCCCTGGCCAACATCTCCTTGGCAGAAATCCATAGCTGATATCAGAGCTCTCCTGCATTAATATATTTTGCTTAAATGCACAGCTTAAAGAAACTTTAGTATTATATTTGGCTCTGAATAGAGAATAATCATTTTCACAGTTCCTATGTCTACTAGTAATTGACTAATTAAAGAAAACTGTTATACCTGTTTTATAAGAGATATCTCTATAACAGTCGGCTCTAATTTACAGTCAGAGAATGACTACATTACCATCATATTTTTCTTTGTTCTATGAAAAGTAGGTAAGAGAGTCTTTCATATTAAAACTTTGTGGCACCTAGAAGGTAAGGTTCATTTGGACTCATTATAAACAGTTGTTACAAATAGGATCCCCAGAGATGTTTGATGCCTGTAGCAGTCCGAGACTTTTCTTCCCTTTAATGTTTATATGGGCCAACTTCTCTGCTGGTATTTCTTGATACATCCAACACAATGTAAAGCTGTATCTTTCTTTCTCAGCCATTAAGTTGGTGACATTTTGACCTGTGGGAGCATACAAATCTTTTCCCATAGTGTTAAGATTTAAATTGAAAATTTTTTGACTAAAAGATTTAATATATAACTGTATCCCCCCCTTTTTTATTTTAGGTTTACATTTTTTGACCCATGAGTCTCAAAAAGGCAGTTGTAGTACAAATACCTACAGGCAGGAATCAAGGTATAAATTTCATTAAATTTACCCAAGCTGTTTTGGGTAACTGTATGTTGTTAAGTTGGGAAGCAAACTTAATTCCTTAAGTTAAATTAACCTACAGGTAAAAGAGAATGTTTCAAGATGATAATGTATAATATAAAAATTACAGAGAACATTCGTATATGTTAATCCCTAAGTTATTTTTATACTGATTTTAAGTAAAACAAATGTGGGCAACAACAATTTATATTTCCAATTAACTTAGATGTATTACTGATTTTATTAAAACCTTTAAACCACTGTTGTTTAATATAGGTATTTTTACTTTTACTAAGTTCTAAAATACCATGTAATTTGTAGATAGAGTTTGGGCAAAATTGTATACTTATTGAACTCACGTCAGTTAAATACACATTAATCAAATATAGACCTCTTTCCTACCCCTCCCACCCCTCCAGATTCACCATTTCAGTCAGTTTTCTACTGCAATCTTTCTGTTGTTCTTTCAATATGCATACCTCTCCACGAGAAATATTTACAACTGGTTTATTAACACTAGCATCCACAGATGAAGGATACCATTCATCGTTTGTTATTCTGGGACTGTGTTACTTCACTTAATATAATATCTTCTAGCTCCATCCATTTACCTGCAAAGTTCATGATGTTGTCTTTCTTTACTGCTGCATAGAACTCCATTGTGTACATGTACCACATTTTTCTCTATCGACTCGTCAGTTGAGGGGCATTTGGATTGGTTCCAGCTTTTTGCTGTTGGGAACAGAGCTGCAATAAATATAGCTGTGCATGTATTTCTGCAGTAAGATGAGTCTTGTGGGTATATAACCAGTAGTGGTATGACTGGGTCAAATGGCAAGCTCATTTTGAGTCTTCTAAGGGTTCTCCACACTGCTTTCCATAGTGGCTGTACAAGTTTACATTCCCACCAGCAATGGATGAGTGTTCCCCTTTCCCCAAATCCTCCCCAGCACTTGGTATCATTTGTTCTCTTGATCCTGGCCAGTCTTATAGCAGTAAGATGATATCTTAAAGTGTTCTCTGTTTGTATTTTCCTAATTATTAGTGACAATTGAACAGTTTTTTTTTTAATTTTTATTTATTTTTCTCTATGTGTATGAATGTACCGTCTGCATGCAGGTCTGTGCACCCGTGTCGTGCAATGCCTTGGAGGTCAGAAGAGGGTGTCAGATTCCCCTGGACCTGGAGTTCTCCTGGAATTGAAGTTTCAGAGGGTTCTCAGCCACCATGTGGGTGCTGGAGATCGAACCCGGGTCCTCTGCAAGAGCAGTCGCCACTCCTAACAGCTAGGCCATCTCTCTAGCCCCCAAACAGTTTTTAAAGATGTTTCTCTGCCATCTCTAATTCCTCCTTTGTGAAGTCTCTATTCAGTTCTTTGCTCCATCTTTTGAGTGATTCATTTGTTTTCTTCTTTGTTTTTTGAGTAGATTGTATACTCTGGAAATCAATGCTTTGTCAGATGTGTCTGCAGTGAAGGTTTCCTCCCACTCTATGGGTTTTCTTTTCACTTCCTTTATTGTTTCTTTAGATGTACAGAAGATTTTGAGTTTAATGAGGTCCCATTTGTCAATTGTTGATCTTATTTCTTGTGCAGGTGCCGTCTGATTTAGGAAGTCTTTTCCTATGCAGGTCTTGTAGTCTCCTGCCAAGTTTTTTCTTTTAAAGCCTCCAGAGTTTTGGGTTTCACATTGAAGTCTTTGATCCATCTGGAATTGACTTTTGTACAGGGCAAGAGGTAGGGGTTTAATTTCATTCTTCTACATGTGGTGATCCAGTTTTGCCAACACGACTTGCTGAAGATGCTGTTTCCTCCATTGTGTCTTCTTGGCCCCCTTGTCAAATATTGTATGTACTCAGGTTTGGATCTTCAATCTTGTTCCATTGGTCAACTGGTCCGTTTTGTGCCAGTATCAAGCTGTTTTTATGACTATAGCCCTGTAATATAGTTTGAAGTCTGGTGTAGAGATCTCCCCTGTATTGCTCTTTTCACTCAGGGTTAGTTTGGCTATTCAGAGTCTTTTGTTTTTCCAAATGAAATTAAGGATTTTTTTCCCCAAGCTTGTGAAGAAACTCTTAGGGATTTTGATTGGGATTGCATTAAATCTGTACAAAAGTTTGGGTAGAATGGGCATTTTTACTATATTTATTTTCCCAGTCCATGAGCATGGGAGGTTTTTCCGTCTTCTGATGTCTTCTTCAATTTCCTTCTTCCGCGGTTTAAAATTTTTGTTGTAGAGATCCTTGGTGTCTTCGGTTAGGTTTGTTCCTAGGTATTTTATTGTTTTTGAGGCTATTGTGAGTGGGAAGTTCTCCTTGTGTTCCTTCTTCAGGTGCTTTTTTTTGGTATAAAGAAATGTTACTGATTTTTCTAGATTTATTTTGTATCCTGCCACTTTACTGAAGCTCTTAATTGTTCCTAGGACTTTTTCTGGTGGAGTTTCTCCAGTTCCAGGGGAATCTGACACCCTCTTCTGACCTCCGTGGCATTGTAGGACACAGGTGCACCAATCTATTTGTAGACAGTACACTCATACACATAAAAAATAATAAATAAATAAATAAATACAAAATTTCTTTTCTAGATATTTGTTAAAAACAGTATATCCAGGGTTTATGACCTCTCCAGCCACGTGTATTTGGCTATGCTTAGAGTGTCATCCAGGAGTTCCTTCCTATTGAGAGGGCTTTAAGTCCAATTAGATAGCTATTGATTTCCCCCTAGATAAAAGTGCCACCACTGCACCACTCTACTTTGTTGTACCGATCATTATTTTGGTTATTAGACTTTGAAGTTGGGTTGGAATGACCACTGAATGATTTTTCTCCCTTAGCAATTTGCATGATATCCTCTAGAACTATGAAATCTAGTCTACACAGAGTATCCTTATATTTACAGACAAGTATACCATCCATATACAACTCATTAAAGAAAAAATTTTTTTGCAACAGATGGAAATCATTACAGAGTTTCACAACTGGCCATGCACAGAGAATAGATGTCTGAGAGATTCTCAGCCCTAAGTTACACATCTACATCAACACCTCTCAACCTAAGTATCAATGAACAAAGTGGAACAAGGAACAGAGAATAATAATATGTGGGTGTGTCTGATCTGAGGTTAGGGGTGTGTGTATGTGTGTGTGCGTGTGTGTGTGTGTGTGTGTGTGTGCGTGTGTGTGTGTGGTAACGTTCTAGCCAGCATGTCCCAGAGGCACAAGTGAGGGTCAAAATACCTCTCTGTTTTCACCCATAAATTGGGATGATATGATGTTACAAGGGTCTGGGATTGGCCCGTGGGAGGTGATGTCACACTGCCTATATAATGACAAGTCGCTTTTGAATAAAGGGCCAATTCGTGTTTGGAATTGCACCCTGCTGTATATCCTCTGGCTGTGCTTTTGTACATGTGCTTTCTCCATGGCCTGTCCCACCATGGGATTGAACATTTATTTCACTAATACATCCCTCAAATCTAACCAGCAAAGCTTCCTTATTTAACAGAATGTTTTGCATACAAAAGACCACTACTAGCCAAGGTATAGAGAATAAGAGACTGAGAAAATTTATCCTTGCATAGGACTTCTATGTTAAAGCTCACTCATCCTTGGCTTAGGGATCACTGCAAAGTGGGGGAAAAAGATTATAAGAACTGGGTTGATGCATGAGCTTAAAGAAACACAGGCTTTCAGGCCTCCGGGAACTTGGATGTATGAACTTGCAGCAATGGTGACAGCATGCACAAGACCCATGCTGACTCACTCAGACAAAAATCCAGCATAGACCTGGGGAAAGTGGAAGAACTATTGGCAAGTAATAATTGCTGAACTAGGAAGTGACTCTAGACAGGATGACTAGACTCCAGTGAATGACTCTTCACTGAGGGACATCTAGTTTCGAAAATCTTAACTGGATAGGACTTTAAATGTATGACAGAATGCATAATATCTGGTATTATCTGGTATGGGAGTTGCATATATGGGAAGGAGTCTGAACATGATTAAGATCTATTATATGAAACACACAAAGACTCGTAATGAAAATATCTTACATTACGAAAGTCATCTCATTCTTTTTTAAAAAAGAAACAGACTGAAAAAGTGCTTAAAAAACAGTGGACTGAATATAATTGATAGTAGAAAAGTTCACATTGTTCATAGAAAGGCACAATTGAAGTCATGGCAGTAGGAAAGAAGTAATAAAGGGCAAGAAATGAAAGGTGTCAGTATTAAAGCTAATTAGGAGATGAAATCAACAAAGTGGTTGTCTGTAGAAAGAAGCATGATGGACAGGAAAGGCCACTGGAGCCACATAAGAAGAAAATAAGAATTAGATTAATCGATGACTTTAATTGCTATGGAAAGAATGTTTGTGTCCCTTCAAAATCTATTTGTTCAATTTTAACCAAAATGCAAAGGTATTGTCCACCAGCCAGTATGGCCCATGGAAAGTAAACACATCTAGAGTGTGGAGACCTGAAAGAGAGACTGGTGCTCTTTAAAACAGAGAGAATTTAATTTTTCTCATTGCTATCTTAGCTACCATGTGAGTACACAGGTAGAAGGTTGTCTGCAAACCAAGCAGAAACTCTCCTCAGAACCGAATCTTTAGGCCCTCTGATCTTAGATTTCACAGGCTTCAGGACTGTGAGAAGTCAATGCTCAGATTTTAAGCCACCTAATTTTTGGTGGTTTATTTTAACAACACTTATTAGCCTGAAGCAGAAAAGAGACAGGTTTAGAGAGTGATTGGTCCACATTACAATAACTTGAGGTGACACAGGTAGAATAATAGTGCTAAATGAAAGGGAAAAAAAAAAAGCTCATGTTGGGCATCTTGGCACAAGCTTTTAATCCCAGCACTCAGGAGGCAGAGGCAGGCAGATCTCTCTAAGTTCAAGGCCAGCCTATTCTACAAAGTGAATTCTGGGACAGCTGGGGCTACAGGGAACCCTGTCTCAAAAAAGGCAAAAAAAAGTTCATGACTGAGTTTGTGTTGGATTGTGAAATATTTGAGGTGAGCTAATTAGGCTGAAGATGAGCATATGTGATGCAAATCAAATTTTGAAGGTAAATGTGTAACTTATCTTTTTCATAGATAGAAATCCGCATTGCAAAACATCACTAATAAAATGACTCCAATGAAATATGTCAAAAAATTACATAAACTGAGTTGGCCAGATTCTCCAACTTCTGAGATTAATTCCAAATACATTAAAGAAAAATGTGTGTTATAACTCAGTGTTATCCTCAAACCTAATGAGTAGTCCACAGTTAATGTAACTTAAGGGATGGTATCACAAATATGAATAACTGTGTAACAGTCTCCCAAATAAAAAAGATGAATACTTGTCCATTAAATATAATTTTTGTGTTCATTAAATATAATCTGTGACAACTTAATTATACCGTATTGATTGGATTTTAGGTCTGTGTTCCACTGTATTTCCCATTGACGATTGATTTTGTAACCTGTTATTTGGTCTTATACCCATTAATTTTTTCCCAAGCTCAAGGGTGAAGACCCATAATTCATTTAGATTCTTATTCTTCAGATTCTGATATTATGGGTTACCACATCCTGTTCAGTGAGTCTCAGAAATGCCTCTTTAATTTTTCTTTTTATTCCCTTCATCATATCCTATGTGAAGTATTGCTATAGCCTTTTTGCTGGTCTCCAATCATTTCATTTTTTTTACATTGCTACTCTGTCTGGGAACTTTTATTTCCCTTTATCTGCCTTTAAGATTCCCATTCATAATTCTAAAAAGAAATCAAATGCCAGCTCCAAAATGACAGATTCTTCCAACACTCATGAATGCTCAGCCTTGTATATCCAGTAGTGTGCTGTAGGCAACTAAATTGATGAAAACACACAATGCAAATTCTTCTACTGATCCACATTCAGTAAAGTGATTGAGACTGTTAAAATTCTTCTAGAGCGGGATGATTCAGAAATATCACAACTTAGTATCTCTCACACCTCATTATCTGGCTTACCAAGTTTCAGTTGCTTTTACTTTCTGATAACTTATCACACAATCCCTTTTCTACAATAAAGGACCTCATTATGGATACTCCTGTATTAAGTTTTCAGAGGCAAATAACATCTATTTGCTTTTATGGTAAAGCAAGATTTCTTTCATAGTTTGTAATACATGTTCTTTCAAAAGGATGAAGTTATAATCATAGGAATGGAGGCATGATGAAAAGAACTGCGGCAGCTAAGGCAAAGCTGGTGTACACGGGTAACTGAATTTTAAGTTGTAATAACCAGATGTATGATAGAGATTTGTTAGTTGAATTCATCCAGAAAACATGGCTGCTGAAATTACAAAACAGTAAAAACTGTCTCTATAACTGTGAAACAGTAGGCGAAGAAGATAATCTTGAGAAAGGAAGAAGGTTGTCTTCCAAACTGGTGAATATTAACCAGGATGGAGAAGAATGTTTTAAACAAAATGGATGATTTTTACTGTGAGTCTGAAGAAGGCCAACACCCTCCTTCACATAATGGGTAACATAACTTTCATTTAAGTGGAAATACAAGTTGAACAATATTTTTATGGTTTATTTATTTTATGTGTATGTGTGTATCCATGGGAAAATATATGTGCACCATGTGCCTTCAGATGATTATGGAGGCAAGAAGAGGGAATTGAATTCCATGGAACTGGAATTGCAGTTGAGAGTAAGCTGTCCAATGTGAGAGTGAAAAACCAAACCCAGGTGGTCAGCCACAGCTATAAGTGCTCTTAACTTATTACCCATCTCTCATGTGCAATCATTTTGCAAATGGAGATATAGTGTTTTAGTTGATCATTTTCTCTCTGGTAAAGGAACTCCATAAAGAGCTATTTGACTTTAACTCTTTTGGAAGGACCTTAGCAAGAGTGTTAATCTAGACACATGAAATAAGGAGTATTAATTATCTTATTGTCTGAATGTGAACTTAAGTTATTGGAAGTGTTGGACATTTTGGAGACTCAGTCATTATTACAGCAGGGTCAGAGTCACATTGCCTGAGTTCAGATCTGAATTCTAACATATTTCAACGACTTTGGACCTGTTAGCTATTTTCTTGATGGAACCCTGGTATTAAAGTTATTTCATTCATTAAGTAGTTTAAATGGTTAAATACATGAATGAGTGGATTCCTTATTACAGTGTGTGGTGCACACTAAAACTCAATTAAATGTTTATGATGCTGAGGACAGTGAAAATATTCATGCAAACGTGAATAGTAAAGTGTGAGGATCAAGCTAACTCCATTTTAGCTTGGTAAGCTCCATCTTGGCACAGTGCTCACCCCAGGGCTTTGAAAAACAAAAGCATGTCATAGAAAAATTGATTCTTTATTAGTTATATATGAAGCAATTTAACTTCTGCCAAAAAAGGAGACAACCGAGATGACCCAGACTAATTCCCCTCTCACAGTTAAATGTTTTATGGACAAAAACAAAAGAAAGTCCAAACCAGGTAGAACAACAATAACGAAGATAGTCCAGAGCAGGTGGACATATCCAATGAAAGGCTGCCTGGTCTGTAACCTCCAAGACCCCACCAATCAGAGGAGGGGTCACTATGACCATGATAGAAACCTTCTAACTGGAATAAAAGCCAAAGGAGATTGGGTCTCGGGCCGCTGCCCTCCAGTCCCATGGGAGTGTGCTCGGCCTGATGCGTAGTCTGCTTTATCTATTCTGTCTTGGTTGTTGGTTGCTGTGGCTTCTTTTCTGCTTGCTTGTAACTAACCTTCAATTAAAACATATCTACAATTATTTGTGCCCCCCTGGTATCTTTCTTGCGTGAGTGTGTCGGATTAAGCCTAACATTCTTGGCGGTTCCACCGAGATCCGCCACCTCTGTCCAGGGGGCTTCTCCCACTTTGGGATGCCAGCTGGCCTTGGAGAACAAAGCACTTTAAAAGGTACTGAGCTTAAGCTCCTGTTTTGGTTTTGGTCTCAGGTTTTAGTGGTGTCAGAGTTGTTGCCCTAGAGGAAGGTCTGAAGCGACTAGTTCCACTGGGCATGAGAGAAGGAGAATGCTCTGACTCTCCAGGAGATGAATCAGAAATTCATCTTGAACCAGACCT
Source organism: Rhizomys pruinosus (assembly GCA_009823505.1). Classification (NCBI taxonomy): domain Eukaryota; kingdom Metazoa; phylum Chordata; class Mammalia; order Rodentia; family Spalacidae; genus Rhizomys; species Rhizomys pruinosus. The sequence continues at coordinate 509,869 of VZQC01006876.1, forward strand.
AGGAACATCTTGGTATCCAGTTATGGGGTGTGGGCAGTGGGCCCAGCCCTTCGGTTCTGGTCACAGTTCTGGTTATGGCAGACAGCCCCTGCCACCGGAACATCTTCTGTGCTCTCCATGTCCTTACTGCATTCGTGTGATTTGTGGATTTTGTGCTTTTCGTTACTAGCTTTGTTTCTGTTCTTATGTACTTCAAATCTAACATGGGACAATCTACCTCTTCATATCCCCAAACAACTCCCCTCTCTTTGATGCTTAGTCATTTTAAGGAATTCAAAAAGGCTGCCAGCAAGGATGCTGGGGAAACTACCCATATTTTGTGAATTAGAATGGCCTGCTTTTAAGGTTGGGTGGCTTTCAGAAGGCTCTTTTGACAAACTTACTATGGAACTGGTATTTGCTGTGATTTGGGGGGAACCTGGCCATCCAGACCAGGAGGCATACATTTATGCATGGTAGTCTTTGGTTATTCAGCCTTTGGACTGGTTGAAGCCCCACCTTCCCCCACCTTCTAAGAAACAGATTTTCCTTGCCCAGAAAAAGGCAGGATTAAAGAAGCAGGTATCTCTCTCTCTCTGCCATCCTCCCTCTTAGCCAGGAGGAATGCCTCCCACCCCCATACAATGTAATGGCTCCTGACCCTGCTCCAACACCAAGAATTCACAGGCCCCTCCTGCTCCCGATTACACAGGGGAAGCCTGGATTACACAGGGGAAGCCTCGGCAGTGGCCAACACTTCCCTGCCAGCACTATCTCCCTGCCACACTAGGTCAGGAAAAGAGATTACACCAAAGGTATTTCCCCTCCCAACTGTTGACCTTCCATTAGAAGGGCAGGAACAGCCCTTTTTGGTATATACTCCCTTTACTTCTTCTGATTTATATAATTGGAAAAGACAGACCCCCTCCTTCTCTGAGAAACCCCAGGCCCTAATAGAGTTGTTGGATTTGATCTGTTCTACACTCCAGCCCAGCTGGGAGGATATTCAGCAGCTTTTGCAGGTCCTATTCACTATGGAGGAAAGGGAAAGTATCTTGTGCCTGGCCAGGAAAGCAGCACCTGGAGAAGACCACCGACCCAGTGACTATCCTGATACCACCACCCCTGCTTTCCCCATGACCAGACCACAGTGGGATCCTAACTCAGCAGCAGGTAGGGAGTCGCTCCAGGTCTACCACCAGATTCTGATGCGGGGGGCTCCAGGCTGCAGCTAGACAGCCCACAAATTTGTCTAAGGTAGGGCAGGTCCAGCAGGAAGGGAATGAATCTCCTGCTGCTTACTTAGAGAGGCTGTTGGATGCTTATAGCACTTACACTCCAAAAGACCCTATGGCTCCTAAAACCAGAGAGCTATAAATGTAGCTTTTGTAAGTCAGGCAGCACCAGATATCAGAAAAAAGATTCAGAAAATCGAAGGATTTGAGGGGAAAAATCTGTCAGAGCTCATGGAAATAGCCATGAGAACATTCAACAATTGAAACTCTCCTGAAGAAAGACAAACCAGATGCCTAGCCAGAATCCTACTTGCAACCATTGAGAGACCATGAGGGAGCTTCTGGATGCAGAGAGGCATGGTCGCTGCTCACCCAGGAATGAGACTGGAGTGGAACCCAGGCAAAGGTAAGAAAATACCTTCCTGTCCCACACATCTGAGGCTAGGACGAGACCAATGTGCTTATTGCAAGCAAAAAAGGCACTGGAAGAATGAATGTCCTCAGAGGTCTAATGGCAAAGAAGAGTTGGAGATACTGGGTATCCAAGAAGATTAGGGGGTCAGAGCTCTCTACTCTCCCCAGATCCCAGGCTAACATTGAAAGTAGAGGGGAGGCCCATCAGTTTTATGGTTGACAGTGAAGCAAATCACTCTGTCCTTACACGACCAATGGGAGCTACTATAGGCTCAAAAACCTTGATACAGGTGGCTACAGGCATCAAGTTATATCCCTGGACCACCAAAAGAACTGTGGACCTAGGGAATCAGACATTGCACATTCTTTTCTTGTGATGCCTGACTGCCCATATCCACTTCTGAGCCGAGACTTCCTATCAAAAATGAAAGCTAACATTCACTTTTCAGAAGGCAAGGCCTCTGTGAAATAGCCAGGAAGGCCTATGGTCTGTGTGCTGACCCTGGATGATGAATTCTGCCTTTAAGAGGAGCCCCAAACTCCTCCCCCAGAGCAATTGGTTGAATGGCTCCAACAACTTGTGCCTACTATGTGGGCTAAGACCAATCCTCCAGGTCTGCCAGTCATTTACCCCTCGTCATTGTAGAACTTAAGCCTTTAGCACAGCCTGTCAGAGTTAAACAGTACCATTTGTCCCCAGAGTCTTGAGTTGGAATCCAGAAGCATATTGACAGGCTCAGAGAAGCTGGACTATTAATACCCTGTCAATCACCATGGAACACACCACTGCTCCCTGTCAAAAAAGCTGGAGGTCAAGATTATTGACCAGTCCAGGACTTGAGAGAGGTAAATAAAAGGGTACAAGATATTCATCCTACTGTGCCTAATCCTTATACCTTGCTCAGTTCTTTGCCAGCCCAGTGACAGGTGTATACTGTGCTAGACCTAAAGGATGCATTTTTTTTTAATTTTTATTTATTTTTGTATGTGCATGAATGTACACATTTTGTATGTGTATGAATGTCTGCATGTAGGTCTGTGCATCCGTGTCATGCAATGCCAAGGAGGTCAGAAGAGGGTCTTGGATTCCCCTGGAACTGGAGTTCTCCTAGAATTGGAGTTACAGATGGTTCTTAGCCGCCATGTGGGTGCTGGGGATCAAACCTGGGTCCTCTGCAAGAGCAGTCAGTGCTCTTAACCACTAAGCTATCTCTCCAGCCCAAGGATGCATTCTTTAGCATTCCTCTGAGTACCATTAGCCCCTCTTCACCTTGGAATGGCAAGATCCAGATAAAGGACTTAGTGGACAATTGACCTGGACCAGGCTTCCTCAAGGATTTAAGAATTCTCCCACCATCTTTGATGAGGCTCTCCACCAGGATCTCCATGAGTACAGGTTAATTACCCCTGAAGTGTCCTTGTTACAATATGAAGATGATTTGTTGTTAGCCACAGAGGACAATGAAGCCTGTTGGAAAGGTACTGTAAAACTCTTAAAGCTATTGTCTGGACTGGGATATCATGTGTCAGCCAAGAAAGCTCAGGTCTGTGCAACAGAGGTCCAATATTTGGGCTACATACTAAAAGGGGGGGGCGACGTGCTCTCTCCCAAGCCCACAAACAGACTATCCTAAATATTCTCACCCCAACTACTCAGAGTGAAGTTAGGAAATTTTGGGGCTCAGCTGGGTTTTGCAGGCTCTGGATTCCAGGATTCATGGTGAAAGCTAAGCCCTTGTATGAGGCTACAAGGGGACTGGAAGAAAACTTCAACTGGACAAAAGATCAAGAATCAGACTTCAAAGACATCAAATGGAGTGACTAAAGGAGTCCTGACCCAGACATTGGGGCCCTGGAAGAGACCAGTGGCCTACCTCTCCAAGAAATTGGACCTGGTGGACTCTGGATGGACTAAATACTTGAAAATCATAGTTGCAGCAGCCCTATTGACTAAGGATGCAGACAAGTTGTCTTTGGGCCAGCCCTTGACCATTGCCACCCCACATGCCATTGAGGGAGTTTTGAAGAGCCCCCCAGACAGTTGGATGTCTAACACTTGACTGACTCACTATCATTCTCTACTGTTGGACCAACCAAGGGTAAGATTTGCCCCAAGTGCAGCGCTTAACCCAGCTTCCCTGTTGCCAACACCGGATCTGGACCATGAACCTCATGACTGTTCGGAGATACTGAGCCATCTCCAAGGACTGAGACAGGACCTCACTGATGTCCCTCTACTGAATCCTGACATTATTATGTATATAAATGGGAGCAGCTTCATGCAAAATGGCAGCAGTAGTAGATGGTACTAAGACATTGTGGTCAAGGGCATTGCCCCCAGGCACTTCAACACAACGGGCATAGCTTATTGAACTCACTGAAGCCCTTCGACTGGGGGCAGGAAAGGCAACTAACATTTACACTGACAGCTGCTATGCCTTTGCCACAGCCCATGTGCATGGGGCAATATGACAGGAAAGAGGCCTCCTCACAGCCGAGGGAAAGACTATTAAAAATAAACAAGAAATATTTGAATTATTGGCAGCCATCTGGTTGTCTACCAAAGTAGCTATAATCCACTGCCCACGACATCGAAAAGGACATTCCCCAGAGGCTGTTGGGAATAGGATGGCAGACCAAGAGGCTAGGAAAGTAGCCTTGCACCCACCTGTGGTAGCTACTTTGTCTATGCCTTCCCCAGTCCTCCCTGAAGAACCTGTTTACAGTAAGGAGGATCAAACTTCTTATATTCTCAAATTGCCAAACAACTCCAACAAAAAAGGATGGACTTTTACCTCAGATGGATTGCCTGTGTTGCCCACAGCTTTAGATCAAACTCTGGTAAAGCAACTACATGAAGGAACTCACCTGGGAATCAAAAAGCTCAAGGCCTTGCTAGTCCCTAGGTATCATATCCCCCACCATCATCAGTTAGTCCAAGATGTGATTAGGCACCAAGCTTGTCATGCCACAAATGCCAATTAACAACATCCCCAGGAAAAAGAGAAAGAGGCACATCTCCCAGTGTCTATTAGGAAATGGACTTTACAGAAATTAAACCTGGAAAGTTTGGATATAGGTATTTACTGGTTTTTGCAGATACTTTTTCAGGATGGATGGAGGCATATCCCACCAAGAAAGAAACTGCCCTTATAGTAGCCAAGAAGTTATTGGATGAAATCATCCCAAGGTATGGCCTTCCTACTGTTATGGGTCAGACAATGGGCCTGCATTTATATCCCAGGTAATTCAAGGTTTAGCCAAGATATTGGGGACTAATTGGAAATTACATTGTGCTTATCATGCCCAAAGCTCAGGACAGGTAGAGAGGATGAATCGGACTCTTAAGGAGACTCTGACTAAATTAACCTGGGAAATTGGTGAAGACTGGGTGGCACTCATTCCCTTTGCCCTTCTAAGGGCAAGAAACACCCCCTATTTACAGGGTTTGACCCCATATGAGATTATGTTTGGAAGACCCCCTCCTCTCTGCCCCAGACTTAAGGCTGATCTTTTAGCAGAAGTCACTAACCAAGATGTCTTGAAGTCCTTACAGGCCCTTCAGAGGGATCAAGACTTCCTGTTCCCACTGATCCAGCATGTCCACAGCCTGCCTCCAGTGGACCCTCATCCCTTCCAGCCAGGAGACCCTGTCTGGGTAAAAAGACATCGTAAAGAGACCCTAGAGCCCCAGTGGAAGGGAACATTCACTGTGATTCTCACCACACCTACGGCTGTGAAGGTGGATGGACTTAAAAGCCTTGTATACATCATTCGCACCTCAAATTAGCCATCAGTGAACCAGAGACAACTACACAATGGAGAGTCAAAAAGGACAACAAAAACCCTCTAAAAATAAGACTCAGCAGGGTCTGAGGGGCAGGTTTGTTTGGACTTGTGTTTATGCTATCTTCCTTGTCTTGAGTGGGGTTGGAAATGGGTAACAAGGGAAAAATCCACATGACCCGCTGATCTTGACCTGGGTTGTTAAGCATATAAGCACTGGGCAAATTCACTCAACCTCCAAGGTGGCACTCCTTAATACGTGATGGACTGATCTCACATTTTCCTTTTGTGACTTAACTATGATAATCACAGGCCCAGGTGATTGTGATGCCTTTATTATTTTTATGCCTGTCCCCAAGACAAACACAGGTGTGGTAATGCTGCAGATTATTTCAGCCGCTCCTGGTGTGAAACTACCGGATTTACCTGGTGGGAAACAAAAGAAGGTGACTTGATATCAACATCTTTGAATCATCCACTTAGAATGAGTAAACCCAGTCAGGGATTACCCCCAAAAGTAATAATTAGATTTAATCAACAAGGAAAAAATAATAGGGGCTGGACAGCAGGAAAAATATGGGGTATTAGAGCAAAAGGTAGATATTGGTCAGACCCAGGGACCCTTATAATGGTGCAACTATTTATACAATCTGTAAGCAAGTATTCAGTAGGGCCTAACCAAGTTCTAAATCCCCCAGCCCCCACAAAGGAATCGATTAAGGCCTCTATACCTGCTAAGCCCAGAGGCCAACTTCTGCCTACTACCACTAAGAAAATTCTTGGCTCTGGGTCAGATTCATTATGGGACCTTATGTCAGCTAGTTAAAACTTGTTAAAAGCCTCAGACCCAAACATCACTCAAAATTGTTGGCTATGCTATGATGTAAGACCCCCTTATTATGAGGCAATCAGCTTTAACAGTACTAACTATACAGTAGAAGATGCACCTACTAAATGCAGGTGGCAGAATAAACTAAATGGACTAATCCTCCAGAATGTACAAGGACAAGGGGCCTGAGTAAGACATGTCCCTAAGGAATATCGGAAAATGTATGGCACTATTAGTCCAACACTCAAATTGGATAAATATTATGTGGTCCCAACCCAGGGATGGTGGGCTTGTACTAATGGGCTGACTGCTTGCACCCATGGACACATCCTGAGCCAAACAGGCTTTTGCATTTTAGTTCATCTCTTCCCTTGAATATTGTACCATCAAGTGGAAGATATCTATGAAGTTTATAATCTAAATGAGGAACCAATGCTGGGCAGAGCTAAAAGGGAACCTGTCTCTGCCACCACCCTAGCCCTGCTTATGGGTACTGGAACTGTTATAGCCCCTCTAGTAACCCAGAGCTCTCACTATAGTAACCTGAGAGCTGCTATAGACATAGATATAGAGTGGATAGAAACCTCTATAACCCACCTCCAGGAGTCATTGACTTCATTATCAGAAGTAATTCTACAAAATAGAAGGGGACTAGACTTATTGTTTATGCAACAAGGGGGACTATTGTTGCCTTAGGAGAAGAATGTTGTTTTTATGCAGACCACTCTGGAATTGTGAAAGATTCCATGGCAAAGGTTAGAGAAAGTCTAAATCAAAGAAAAAGAGAACCGGAACAAAAACAAAGACAGAGTTGGTTTGAGTCCTTCTTCCATAGTTCACCATGGCTCACCTCCCTTATATCTGCAGTACTAGGGCCCCTGGTTATTCTCTTGCTTTTATTTAGTTTTGGGCCATGTATTATTAACAAATTAGTTCAATTTGTTCAATAAAGAATCAAGGCTGTGCAATTAATGGTTTCAAGGGCCCAGTACAACCTCCTCCCAGTAATAGAAGCTGAGGAAGGAGACTAAAGATTTGTCTCTATGAACTACTAAAAGGGGGGAATGTGAGGACCAAGCTAACTCCATTTTAGCTTGGTCAGCTCCATCTTTGCCCAGAATTCACCACAGGGCTTTGAAAAACTAAACCGTGGCATAGAAAAATTGATTCTTTATTAGTTAAATATGAAGCAATTTAACTTCTGCCAAAAAGCAGACAACTGAGATGACCCAGACTAACTCCCCTCTCACAGTTAAATGCTTTATGGACAAGAACAAGAGAAAGTCCAAACCAGGTAGAACAATAAAAACAAAGAGAGTCCAGAGCAGGTGGACATATCCAATGAAAAGTTGCCTGGTCTGTAACTTCCAAGACCCCACAAATCAGAGGAGGGGTCAACATGACCATGATAGAAACCCCCTAACTGGAATAAAGGCCAAGGGAGACTGGGTCTGGGGCTGCTGCCCTTTTGTCCCATGGGAGTGTGCTCGGCCTGATGCATAGTCTGCTTTATCTATTCTGTCTTCTGTCTTTGTTGTTGGTTGCTGTGGCTTCTTTTCTGCTTGCTTATAACCAACCTTCAATTAAAATAAAGTGATATGTTGTGTATTTTATAGTTCATAATGATTACATGAATAATTTAATTTAAAGTAATTGTCCAAAAAATTCAAAATGACTTCTGGTATCTACAAAAGTAGCTAGTTCCTGTAATCACATTCTGAGTCAAGTCAATTTTACTGATTTAATACTTAAAAGTCACAAACAAGTATACTTCATAGAAGAGTTTTGTACATGTTGTTTCTTTTTCTATAATTTGAAGTATTTGCTGAGACCAACACTGAAATCCAAGATTATTTATATTTAAATAGATGCCAGCACATATGTAGTCACTGTATTAACATTTAAATATTTTCGTTCACTTTACTTTCCAATCTTCTAGGAAGTCTTTTCTACTCCCAAGCTCACCATGTTTGTTTCTTGCCAAGATGAATAATTTATGCTAGCAAATATGCCAATTTCCTACTATGTCCACTGTGACTGCTCCACAGGATTCCTTAGTATACATAGGCTCCTGAGGAATTCTATAGTTATTTTTAAGGATATCTGGTTTCTAACAGAAGATGGTTTAAGTTGACATATCTGTACTTTGGAAATGCATTAATTAGGCAGACTAAGTTGTTAACCATGAGAGTCTAAGTGGGAACTGTTAGTAGTATGTCACTAAGGTAGCAATTTGTTAGAATAGTGTCCACCTCTGGAAGAATTCACACAGAGACAGAATTGTCAAGGTATAAAATCAAATGGTAAACATTTGAGCTGAGTATTAATATATGAATAGAAACTGATCAGAGAGAGAAATAGTCATTCAATGTAAAGACATACCATTGCTGTATTATGAATCATTGCTATCCATTCTAGTTCCTCACGGGTCTTCATCACTAGTGACGATACTCATATAATAGACCTTAAATGAGAATCAGTGGAAGCTAAGGACCGATTGATTCTCTGAATGTGTAGCTTGTGTGGCAAATGTTCCCCATATGTACTTAAAGACATTTTTCCTGTTGGTGATTGTGGTTGTTTGAATGAGTGTGTCCCCCCATAGGCTTTATGTATTCAGACATTTTGTCTCCAGTTGGTGGCACTGTTCTTGGAGGTCTTAGAAGGTGTGGCCGTGCTGGAGGAAGTACATTATTGGGGCCAGGCTTGGTGAGTTAAACAAGCCTTATGGTCTCCAGTCTTTCTCTCTGCTTCCTGTGCTCATTGTGAGATGTGACCCTCAGCTTGCTGCTCCAGCCCTGGCCACCATGCTTCCTGCCACAATAGACTCTGATTCCCTGGAACTGTCAATCTTAAGCTCAAATAAACTCTTCCTTTGATAAGTTCCCTTGGTCATGGTGTTTTTTCATAGCAACAGAAAAGTGACTAATAAAGTTATTTGGTACCAGAGAGTGGGCTGTTAGCTGTGAAGAACCTGACTATGTGGATGTTTGGAAAAATGTGGAAGACTTTGGAACTTTGGGCTAGAAAAGGTGTTGACTACTGTAAGCAGAGCTTAACGGGACATTCTAGTAGAAGCCTGGAAGAAAGCATTGCTGCAAAAAAATGTAGTTCCAGAGGAAAATACTTAGGCAGTAACTAGTATATTTTGATAAAGAGTCTAGCAGCAGTTTGCCCACAGTCCAAATGCTTGCCTGATGCTAAGTTGAAAAAGCAATGGACTAATGTCTTTGGAGGAGGATATTTCAAGCCAGCCTAATGTAGAAATGGTGGCATGGCTATTAATGGTGAATATTTTTATTAATTTTTTTTATTTATTTCTGTATGTGTATGAATGTACTGTCTGCATGCAAGTCTGTGCACCCATGTCGTGCAACGCCGCGGAGGTCAGAAGAGGGTCTCGGATTCCCCTGGAACTGGAGTTCTCCTGGAATTGGAGCTTCAGACGGTTCTCAGCCGCCATGTGGGTGCTGGGGATCGAACCTGGGTCCTCTGTAAGAGCGGTCGCCACTCTTAACCGCTAGGCCATCTCTCCAGCCCCTAATGGTGAATATTGTGTAGATCTACAGTGAAGAAGAGCAGATGGGGCAGAAAGAAATGCAGAATGTACTGCTTGGATCTGAAAAATGCACTAGGAAGATTAAAAGTGGGGCCAAGGCATGTGAAGGAGAGGTTCCTTTTGATAAGGAGACTAAAGTGATTAAGGAGAGGCCTAGCTATTTACAAGTAAACAATGGAAAAAGTGAGATTAAAGTGATTAAGGAAAGGCCTCGAGATTTACAAGTAAACAACAGAAACAGTACCTTCAGGGCAAGACCACACCCAGCTAAGCCTCCAATTTTTGAAAGGAAGATACTGAAAGCATTTTCTACTCCAACAAGTCCAGGGCAGAGAAAATTTGCAAATGTGGTTAAAGTAGGTGAGAGTCCATCCTGAACTTGCAGCCAAATTCAGCAATTTCATTCACGTGGTGCTGGCTTTAGAGTCATGAAGGATGCAAGAGTGAAGGGGTTATCAGTTCTTCCTCTGCAGTTTCAGAGAGCCACAGAGGCTAGGCAGAGTGCAGCGGGGGTGTCCCTGAGTAAAGAAGGCCCTGATAGGCTATTGCATGAAGCTGTGAATGTGAAGCCTGGTTGGCAGCGGAGACCCCAAGAAGACATTCGAGTTGCCAGAGCTGTGAGATATTTGCCAAGGAGAGCTGCATACAGGGAGTGGTACCAGCCCAAGAAAGAGATGTATGTTACAAGCAAAGCTGAAAGAGCTGAGCCATCTAAGCCCTTTGGAACTAAATTCTCAGAAGTCGCACATGGAGCTTCTGGATTTGGTCTTTGCCCTGCTGGTTTTTGGTTTTGTTTTGGTCCAGTATTTCCCCACTATGCCTCTATTCCTCCATTTTGAAATGGGAATGTGTATTCCCTTCCACTGTATGTTCGGACTATGTAATTTACCTTTTGATTTTACAGGAGCTTATAGTTAAGAGATTGGCCTGTGTCTCAGAAGAGATTTTGGACTATAGACTTTTGAATAGAATTGACACTGGTAAAGACTATGGGAACTTTTAATGTTGGACTAAATGCATTTTGCATTTTATATGGCCTATGGGGGCCAGGGAGTGGAATGTGGTGGTTTGAATGAGTGTGTCCCCCCATAGGCTTTAAGTATTCAGACATTTTGTCTCCAGTTGTGGCACTGTTCTTGGAGGTCTTAGAAGGTGTGGCCATGCTGGAGGAAGTACGTAACTGGGGGCAGGCTTAGTGAGTTTAACAAGCCTTGTGGTCTCCAGTCTCTCTCTCTGCTTCCTGTGCTCATTGTGAGATGTGACCCTCAGCTTGCTGCTCCAGCCCTGGCCACCATGCTTCCCACCACAATAGACACTGATTCCCTGGAACCGTCAATCTTAAGCTCAAATAAACTCTTCCTTTGATAAGTTCCCTTGGTCATGGTGTTTTATCACAGCAACAGAAGAGTGTCTAATACAGTGATGCTGTTTGGAAAGGTTATATATAGAACTTTAAGAGGTGGAGGCTTGGTAGAGGGATTTCAGCATTGGGGTGGGCTTTGGGGCTTTCTAACATGACTCTATTTCTTGCTTTTCCTCTTACTCTCTCTCTCTGCTTCCTGTATGTAGAAGAATTATGATCAACTACCTTCTTGCTCTTACCATCATGCCTTGGTTTCTTCATCATGAGGATTGTGTGCCTCTGGAACTGTAAGTGAAAAATAAACTCTTTCATATTTAAGTTGCTTTTAGCCATGATATTTTATTACAGAAACAAAAAAGTAACTAAAACACAAAGCAAATACCGGTGAAGTGACCTTTCACTTACAAGTTGAGGCTAGAAAAGGGTCCAAACGTCATCCATCCCTTGATAGAAACATTATTTTCACAAAATTTCTGCCTTGAAGATACAATTTTCTTATCAAAATAGGACCTTTCTACATAGGGTATTTTATTTTGTGAATTCCAATAGTGAATCTAAAACCTTCCTAAATTTAAAGCAAATTAGACTTATTTTGACTAGAACTCAAACTCACTAATTGTATTCAGTGTTTTATAGCTTTAAATACTTTTCTCTATATCGTTACTCTAAAGAAATATAGTTTGTTTGGATAAATTCTTGATTTAGCAGCCCAATAAACTCACTAATATATTTTTAGAATAAGTCAACCTTGGATGGAAACCAACAAAATAATTAGACTGGTGTGCCCCTGGCTCCTTTATCACAAAGCAGTTATTTCATAATGCTTGGAAGAATTTAACACTCCATCAACCAGAAGAGATTTTTCTGTTGAGGAATAGAAACTAGTCCCTGTTTCTTTTGAAAACATTATGAACAGAAGTAGCCTTTGTTAAGGTAACTGCAATATTAGACTCTGGTGGCCTTAGCAAAATTGCAGGACATATTTCATTCTCTAATTACTTATTTCATAAAGCATCCTACCAGTTTATCATGTAGATGAAAATTATAATAAACATGTAGAAGTAAATAGTGATATCTAATTTCCACTATCTTATTGGATAATGCTATCCAATTTCCATTGTTATTTATTTCATTTAAGATAGTTCTATGAATAAGAGAAATGGGAAAAAGCAATGAATTATCTTTGAAGTTTTCTACTAGTAAGAATAAAAATGGGTTTGGAGATTCCTTAATGGGTAAGGTGTTTGATGCACAAGCATGAGTACCTGAGTTTGAATTCTTAGCACTCACATCAAAAGTAGGGCTTGCTGGGGCTCATACCTGTAAAACTTAGTTGAGAATCTTAGGCTAGGGTTTTCTGGATGCTAGAGTTTCATTTTTAGTGAGAGACTATGTCTCTACTGGATAAAGTGAAGAGTGATAAGGTAGGGCATGTGACATCCTCTTCCACCTCACACACGTGCATATACGTACACATAAAACACACACACACATACACATACAGAGATGAAAGGGGAAAAACTGGAGCCTGTAAGTAGCGGGCTATCAAATAAGACTGAATATTTAATAAGAATTGGCTTACAACATAGTTATGTGGAAATATATACACATAAAACCATTGAATTGTTTCAATTTGTTTCATTTCATGGGAGATTACTGTATGTCAGGCACTATGATATGATATTTACTGGGTTAGATAAAGTGACTGTAATTATTCCATTTTGTTCAAATAGAAGCTGAGTTTAGGAACACTTCATCCACCTACTCAGAGAAATATATAATTGGCAGACTGTGTGAATCATGTCATCTGAATATAGTTTAACTTTTTGTCTTTTCCTCCATTTTGTGTCATTCTTTTGTTTTATTGCTCTAGCTAAAACCTTAAGCACCATATTTCATAAGAGTGGAGAAAATAGACACCATTGTCTCAACACAGATTCTATTGGACATACTATCAATTTCCTCCCATTTAAGATAATGGTGGCTTTAGGTTTGTTATGCATAGCTTCAGTTATGTTGAAGTGTCTTCCATCCACTAGTTTCTTCAAGTTTTTTTTATCATTTATGTATGGTGAACTTTGTTTAATGCTCCTACTATTGTCATAACCATGTGACTTCTATCATTTCTAAAATGTGTATACTTTAACAAACATAGCATTAGTAGGATAAAACTAATTTAAATATGAGGTATGACCGTCTTAATTTGATATTGATTTTAAATTGCATTTTATCAAAGATCCATGTGTCTTTGTTCATCAGTGAGACTGACCTGTACTCATTTACTTTTGTGTCTTTTCCGGTTTTGGAGTGACTGTTAAACTGGCTTCATAGAAGGAGGTTAGAAGAATGTGAACAAGAGTGTTGGTATGAGATCTTCTTAAATGTATTTATAAATTTGTGCAGTTCCCCAAGATTTTCCAAAATTTTATTATAAGTTTTCATCATCTTTCCTGATTATCTTCTAGTACTTGTCGACTGCTGCATGTAACAAATGCAAAAAAAGTTAAAATAGGAAAACATAACTGAAATAGATCCATAAAAAGCAAAGACGTTGAAATAGTAATTAAGCCCCAATATGAAAGGAAGTCAGGGATTGATTTACTGCTGACCTTCACCAAACATTTAAGGAAGATCTGATACCAAAATGAACCAAACGAGAAATCAGTAGCTTTTTCATATATCAACATTGAACATTGTGAGAAATAAATCAGGAATAATATCACATTTGCAATCGCCTAAAATAATCTAGGATAAAGCCTAACCAGGGAGGTGAAAGACCTCTTCTAGGGAAACTTTAAGGCACTAAAAAAAATGAAGAGGACATTCAATGACCAAATTAATATCGTGAAAGTATCCGTACTACCAAAAGCAATCTACAGGTTGAATGCAATCTCTGTCAAAATTCTAATGACATTCTTCCTATAATTAGAAAGAATATTCTAAATTTGTATGGAAACACAAAAGACCATAGATAATCAAAACCAACTCTACAAAGAAAGAACACAGATGGAGTCATCACATTACCCATCTGCAAACTGTACTATGACACAAAGTGACACAAACTGTACTGTGACACGAAGACAAAGGGGGTCAAAACATGCACTGGAAAAACAGACTTTTCAACAAATGATCTAGGCAAAACTGGATATCCGCCTGTAAGAAAATGTAGTAAAGTCCTATGTCTCCCTGCACCAGTGGGGACCCTTTCAACAAAGAAGCTCTTCACCAGAAGACAAAATTACAGGCATGACCAGCAGCCCAGCAGAAAGAAATTCATTCTACAGAGAAGTATTTTGAATGTGAATCCTTTCTCATGTAAGCAGTCAAACATGGTCTGCAATGCATTTTTATACCCCAGAGCTAAATCTACTGTCTGAGACATTTATATCCATTGAAACCATATTAACACTTGCCTAAATCTAAACCTTGATAATATTACTTATTTGAATTATTTAATATTGAACGCTCAGTGTACTCACTGATACTATTTTTATTTTCACTTTAGTTAAGAGATAGAGAATATCTTACCTTGCTCATACTTGCAAAGCTAGTTGGTGAAGGAGGTATTTGAAGAGGCTCACCTGACTACTGAATAGCTTGTAGCCCTGAAATCTAGAACGACTCCTGACAACGTAATTACTTTTGTTTTGAGATTTGCCACATAAACGTAGAGTAGGTGTCAGAGCAATTATGTCCAAGTTCAAACCTATAAGAAAATGCTCTTCCCTGAGGGTTTCTGGGTCAGTTTATATCTCCATTGTAAAGGTGAGAGTAGCAGAGAAAATTTTGTCTCCAGCTCTATAGTTACAACCATCTTCACCACCTTAGCAGCCTTCCTTTACTCCTGGTCCTTTTGGAGGACAGAAATTGAGGTTGACAGTCTGGGTGTTCAAGAAAGCCTGGAAATGATTCCCAGGCAGAGGAGAGAACACCTCCCTGAGGGCTCCACCACCTGGGAATCCTAGAGCTTTATCTTCATCTGTATTAGTAATTAATGCAGCATTTCATGTTCTCCAGTTTCTCTATACTAATTGCCTGCCTTGAAAGAACCATAAAGGCAGCAGAAGTCTCTGCTCTTATCCATTTTTTTAATCATTAGGAGAAATTTTTAGGAAGAGACTTACAATATACTATGTTCTTGGGGAATCTGAAAATCTCTTTTTTTCCCTTTATTATTGTGCTACTATGTGAAAGTAGACATATGCAAATTCAGGTCATCAGCTCCAGTAGGTTCAAGGAATACATATCTTGTCACAGAATTGAGGTACCATAAAATATTTGTGAAATATGAAATGACAAAAAGTGAAATCTTTAGAATATCACTTCTATTCATCATGCTGAGAGAAAGTAAGCTTGGCTCCAGAAGAACTTTGATTGTGCTATTGTTAGTAATTGTATATCATCTCTTATGACATGCTATTTCTTCTGTCTAAGAAAAAAGCAATATAACTTCTCCATGCAATGGAAAAAATATCCATGATTTGCTTCTAACCAGCTTCTGGTTAGACAATTCACCTAGTAAACCCCATCAATTTTCCTTACTGGTACTGCTATGGATATTGGTAAATCTAGTAACAAGTGAAACTGAATTAAACATCTGAATACTTAAATTTGAAAACCACTCTTAACTGAAGTCTACAGAGCAACATGTATGCCCCCTCATGTTTATCCAGATAGCCACACCTGTGAGTGTTCACAGTGAATTTTGATGTTTTATTACTATTTAATCCTTAAGTACTGAACATTCCTTAATACATTTTTAAATAAGCCTATATATTTTACTTATTTTCTGCCACTAGCCTACAAGTCTTGTTTGTCAGGATGTAGGGAAGGGAGACTGCATTGATTAACAGAAGGTCACCTTAAAACCCTAAAAACAATTTAAAACAAAACACACTGTCTTAAATATACCAGTGCACTGGAATTTACAGTGTTAATTACATCCTAAAGTAGTTCTTTTATAGGTTTGGCCTACCTATGATAGTTATTTCATTGAGAATTTCCAGACTCCTTGACAGAGAACAGCCAAATATAAGTTGGATAAAAAGTATATTCAACTCTTAACCATTACGATGATTGTATTCCTTTCATCTGTGCAATAGTTAATTACTAAAATTAAGTCTCCCACAAAATGAAACATGGCTTTGCATCTTGGGCTGGATCTCATACAGACAGGAAATGACTAATGGATAGTTATAGGATAAAGCTTTAGGAATTAAAGTAATGCAGTGTTAATGGAAGTATCACAGTAATTAAGCCTGGGGTGTCAATAGCCACCCACAAATTCACTGGCAAAAGTAATGGAGAAATGATAACTATCATGACTACTTTCTATTAGGCTTTAATTATCAGGGCAGGAGCCTAGCCTGTAATGACTTCTTAATGAAAGGTAAGGTAATGTCTTCATTTAGCATTTTTCATTTAAAGTCTCAGCTGCAGTATGCACAATGCAATAAGATTCTGAAAATAAACAGCAGAGGAGAAGATATTTAATCTATGTTTGCAAGACATACATATATTTTTGTTACCCAATACATATAATCTGTATTTTTGGTCAATTTGCCTATATTCAATGTTCTTTGGATCATTGTCCCTTTATTCATTCTCTAAGACAGAGGAAGGCTCATATTTTGAAATAGTTGCATTGCAGAAGCTATGGAAAGGTAAGTCCATGTGGGTAGTCTCTGATCTTCCATTACTTATTACCAATAATCTATCACTTGATCAATTAGATGCTGAGATAACTACTTGATGAAGCAAAAGGATAGCTAACTTCAAAACCAAGTCCCATAAAAGTGACCATGGTTAATATTTAACCCAAAATGTTAAGCAGAAATGACTCATTTTGTAGTAATTTACAAATGTAGAAGCACATTACTGGTAAGAAAAAATATTTTAGTGAAAACTAATGATATATTCGGTATTTTTTTCGGAAAAAGCACTGCACATTGTATCTACTATATAGGTTTTTGCTCTTTTGAAATCTTCCTCTGAAATTTGCAAAGGAACATTAGATTTTTAAATTGCATCACTGTGAACTTTTCTTCTTCATAGTGAGCACATTAAAAGTAGCCACTATTGAATTTTCTTTCCATATATATTAAAAGGGAAATGAATTTTCACTGCACTAAAGCTGTTTTAATATTCTGTTAAGCATATTATTTGCACATTTGATTGCTAGCCATCAGTGTGTAACTTGTGGATTCTTTTTCAGCAAGTCTAAAAGAGGTAAGGGCATACTTTTAATTATAGCGACCCTTGCTCTTTATTAACCATCCAAGAGAAAGAAGCATGATTTCCTGATCTCATGTAACAAGAGGAAAATGGAAATAACTGTTCTTTTAATATTAATAATTTCTATTTCTCTATAGGAGATAGACTGAGAAACTTATCTTGAGGTTATACTTTAAAATAGTCAGATTAAAAGCAGTTATGAAATAGCTTTTCAAGCTTGGACCCAAATGGAGCTTATAGACAGCTTATTTCCATCATAATGGTATCTAAGAAGCGAATGCAAGGGGAAAAGAGAGCTGAATCAACTGGTGACACATTGCAGGATTGTTCTCTACAGTAATATCTGCTGGATTTTATCCAACCTGTTAAGACAGTCACCTTTCATGGTATCATTAACTTTAACTTAGAAGTCTGTTTCCTAATAGCACCCAACCTCTCCTTTGAATAAGTAAATAGAAAGCTGTATTTTAGGAAGCTAAATATGAAGGTATTTTGGCATATGAGGTCCAGCTATAGCAAGGCAGAACCTGAATCTGCAAAAATTCTTTTGTTTTCAAATAAAAGCACCATCTTTTGGAATAAGCATTGTTTACCAGAAGATTAGTGACAGTAAGAGGAAATCTGAGGAACTTGAAAATTGTGTGTGAAGGTTCATTGAATGTCTTGGATGATTTGCGAAGATACATTGATATTACAAAAACTTGTACCCNTATGATAGTTATTTCATTGAGAATTTCCAGACTCCTTGACAGAGAACAGCCAAATATAAGTTGGATAAAAAGTATATTCAACTCTTAACCATTACGATGATTGTATTCCTTTCATCTGTGCAATAGTTAATTACTAAAATTAAGTCTCCCACAAAATGAAACATGGCTTTGCATCTTGGGCTGGATCTCATACAGACAGGAAATGACTAATGGATAGTTATAGGATAAAGCTTTAGGAATTAAAGTAATGCAGTGTTAATGGAAGTATCACAGTAATTAAGCCTGGGGTGTCAATAGCCACCCACAAATTCACTGGCAAAAGTAATGGAGAAATGATAACTATCATGACTACTTTCTATTAGGCTTTAATTATCAGGGCAGGAGCCTAGCCTGTAATGACTTCTTAATGAAAGGTAAGGTAATGTCTTCATTTAGCATTTTTCATTTAAAGTCTCAGCTGCAGTATGCACAATGCAATAAGATTCTGAAAATAAACAGCAGAGGAGAGGATATTTAATCTATGTTTGCAAGACATACATATATTTTTGTTACCCAATACATATAATCTGTATTTTTGGTCAATTTGCCTATATTCAATGTTCTTTGGATCATTGTCCCTTTATTCATTCTCTAAGACAGAGGAAGGCTCATATTTTGAAATAGTTGCATTGCAGAAGCTATGGAAAGGTAAGTCCATGTGGGTAGTCTCTGATCTTCCATTACTTATTACTTATAATAATCTATCACTTGATCAATTAGATGCTGAGATAACTACTTGATGAAGCAAAAGGATAGCTAACTTCAAAACCAAGTCCCATAAAAGTGACCATGGTTAATATTTAACCCAAAATGTTAAGCAGAAATGACTCATTTTGTAGTAATTTACAAATGTAGAAGCACATTACTGGTAAGAAAAAATATTTTAGTGAAAACTAATGATATATTCGGTATTTTTTTCGGAAAAAGCACTGCACATTGTATCTACTATATAGGTTTTTGCTCTTTTGAAATCTTCCTCTGAAATTTGCAAAGGAACATTAGATTTTTAAATTGCATCACTGTGAACTTTTCTTCTTCATAGTGAGCACATTAAAAGTAGCCACTATTGAATTTTCTTTCCATATATATTAAAAGGGAAATGAATTTTCACTGCACTAAAGCTGTTTTAATATTCTGTTAAGCATATTATTTGCACATTTGATTGCTAGCCATCAGTGTGTAACTTGTGGATTCTTTTTCAGCAAGTCTAAAAGAGGTAAGGGCATACTTTTAATTATAGCGACCCTTGCTCTTTATTAACCATCCAAGAGAAAGAAGCATGATTTCCTGATCTCATGTAACAAGAGGAAAATGGAAATAACTGTTCTTTTAATATTAATAATTTCTATTTCTCTATAGGAGATAGACTGAGAAACTTATCTTGAGGTTATACTTTAAAATAGTCAGATTAAAAGCAGTTATGAAATAGCTTTTCAAGCTTGGACCCAAATGGAGCTTATAGACAGCTTATTTCCATCATAATGGTATCTAAGAAGTGAATGCAAGGGGAAAAGAGAGCTGAATCAACTGGTGACACATTGCAGGATTGTTCTCTACAGTAATATCTGCTGGATTTTATCCAACCTGTTAAGACAGTCACCTTTCATGGTATCATTAACTTTAACTTAGAAGTCTGTTTCCTAATAGCACCCAACCTCTCCTTTGAATAAGTAAATAGAAAGCTGTATTTTAGGAAGCTAAATATGAAGGTATTTTGGCATATGAGGTCCAGCTATAGCAAGGCAGAACCTGAATCTGCAAAAATTCTTTTGTTTTCAAATAAAAGCACCATCTTTTGGAATAAGCATTGTTTACCAGAAGATTAGTGACAGTAAGAGGAAATCTGAGGAACTTGAAAATTGTGTGTGAAGGTTCATTGAATGTCTTGGATGATTTGCGAAGATACATTGATATTACAAAAACTTGTACCCTCACTTGAATTTTGCTTGTGGGAATGAACAGTTTTCATTGAGGGGGTAAAATTAAATGTATTATATCACCCATTTCATGTTTCTGAATATGATGAACAGGTTTTGGTTCTGTCAAACAAGCTAGGTATGACTAGTTTAAATTAGAAATTGACTCATTGGGGGGAATAAACCTAAAAAGAAACACAGGAAAATACCAGTGTTTTTCTACAGTATTTTTTTATGTAAGCAATAGTTAAGGCATCTATAGTGATTTCTTAATTGCTGAGCCATCTCTTCAGTCCATAGAATATTCTATTTTTTAGGGAGTTGTAAAATATTCATAATCTTTAGCATGATGATTAAAAATTGCTGCTACTATTACTAATGATGTCTTTAACTTGTTAAGAGATTCACAGCATGGAGTAAAAAGATAGTTTTTAGTTTTTGTGATCAAACTTTGTGGGGTCGCCGCTGGGATTTGTGGTGGGGGCCCACTTAATCCTAGGACTACCCATGTGGAAAGCCCATGCAGGAAAGCACACCACGTGTAGGCAGGTTGAGGTTTGAACGCAGAGAGAGAGTTTATTCCAACATGTCCGCTTAAATATCCATCATGACTCAATCCGTCACTACACCCTACCCCTTGGGTGTGGCCAGGGAGATACCATTGGCCTAGAGCCCACCCCATGGGTGAGGCCAGGGAGGTACAATTGGCTTAGAGCCCACCCATATAACTAAGCTTTCCCACAAAACTTAATTTGTTATTTGCTTAAATTAACCTCTAATCACTATAAGATGCCTTTTTGTAAGCCTTATGTTAAGCACAAAGTAAAACCTTTAGCTTATACACAACAATCAACGAATCATAACAGATTAGTGGAGAAAATCTTTCACAGAAGAATTCCAGAAACGAATAAATGTTCAACAAAAAAAGTAATCTGCAAAGTACCTGTCATAAGCCCTTCAGTATCAATCATTTCCTTGAAGGTAAATGGACTAAATCTTCTAATCAAAAGTAATAGTCTTGACTAATGGGTCAAAAATATAATTAATTCTCAATTCTATGCTACCTATATGAAAATCATTTCAATTGTTGGGACATAGCCAGACTGAATTTGCAGTCTTGAAGACAACCCTTGTAAGTGGCAAACAAAAGACATAAGCACTGGAAAAACTTTTATCACGTTAAATGGACATATGAAAACTTGAAAAGATAAAGTAATTCATTTTGTAATGGTAAAGTAGTCAAGTTAGAAAAACATATAACAAACATAAATAGATACGTTCCAACATCAGGGTGCCAGAAATGATTTGTCCAGGAAAGTGGTCCCAATGAGTGAAAAACCAAGTGTACTAAATGGACTCAGGTTCATTTGGTTTTGAGAGTGGTTTTTCTGAATTGATTTAATTTAATTTAATTTTACTTTAATTTCTCGGTCTTGATGACCTGTTCATTCCTGAAAGTTGCATGTTGAGAAATCCTTTACTAATACTTCATTGCAGTCTACTCTTCCTTTTAGTGGTGTTACATATGTTTAATATTTATATCAGGAGATAAAATAACTTCAAAGACTGAAATGATTCAAATTGTCTTTATAGATATTTCCATTTCTTATTGTATGAAATATGCTTTTAAAATATTCTATTAAAGTAAAATACTTTTATTTCAAGTAATGTCCCTTTTGCCTTTGACATTTCTGTCATAATTACAGTTCTCTATTATAAATTTATTTTCCTGGACATCTATTGATCCTGTTTTTCAACTTTGGCCATAGGTAAATAAGCATGATGTATTGACATAAATGCAAAATTTTGTATGAAAATCTGTTCTAACCACAAAGAAATACACGAGTCCATGTGAACTGCAATTTGTTCATGAATTCATTTTAAGGTTTCCTTCATTAAAAAAATAATCTTAAAACTGATGATTTAAAACTAATTTTAAAACTAAATAGAATTCTTCAAATATGAGTGTTTTATAAGTCTGTGAACCTGAAATGCCTTTGTATGAATTATCAAACTTGTTTTTACATTTAGTGGAAACTGCATTAGTAATATGTAAGGCTTAATTTCATTTAGAGCTACACGTTGGATAGTATGGTGTTTAAAAAATGCAGGTCATGATTTATAATGAAAACTTATCATACAAAGATTAGAGCCAGCAGATTGGTATTGATCCATTTAATGTGTTGTGGCAAACTTATTTCTTTTCATCAGCTTTGCATTTGCACATTTATCTGCTTCAGAGGCCAATCCAATAAAGTCTCTTATTTGACATCACCTCCTCAGGCCCTGTAGTATTTGCTTTGATTGGATTGCACTCTGGTTGTTCCTCCAATTTCCTGAGTGCACTGGCAACTTCACCATCACAGAATGATTTCATTCAAAAGCCTTTGTTTTCTTTTTCCCTTTATAAACCAGTACCCTTTGCACTGTGAAATGACCTGCGCTTGCAAGTAGGAAGATAAGAGCAGTATCAGATCATATCACAACTCAATAATACTTGCTGTGCTTAAATAACTTTCCAATTATATGACCTCATTCAATGTTATGATGAAAAACCTGAAATGATGTTTTTTTGGGTTATTTCATCCACTTCCATGCAGAAATTTTCATTTTGTACAGATTATAAAATTAGTCCTATGATAATACAAACGCTATTTTCCCTAAATTAAAAAAAGCATAGTAGACTTTAGGAAGAACATGGAATCTAAGGTACCAACTATCTATGATAATTTAGCTTATTTTTCTTGTTGCCATAGAACTGACAACTTCTAAACTTCCTACTTGCCAACCTGAAAAGTAGTAATCTCTTTCATTTTTTTACTTTTAAATATAAAAAATGTATTCTATTTCTCGCATTTCTTTTCTTTTTCTCTTTTAAGCCAGATTCTCATGTATTCTTGTCTGCTCTTGACTTGTGATGCAACCAACGATGACCTTGAACTGTGAGTGTCCTGTCTCTATCTCTTAATGTTGGAATTACAGATACGTACATCAGACGCAGCATATGTAGGGCTGAGTAATCCAACCTAGGGCTTCATGCATGCTAGGTAAACACTCTACCAAATGAATAAGACAAACACCCATATTTCATTTGCCCTTATTTTCCATTTCTAAGCTCTGTCTTATGGTCTCCACTAATTCATCAATTTCATGCTTCTTTTTCTTTAGTTCTTCAGGCCTTTCAATATCTATCTACTCTGACTTTCACAAGTAGATTTTTAGAGTCTCATAAGGACCTCTGTTTTTACCCAATGTGAATTTGTTGATATTATTCCCTT
Organism: Rhizomys pruinosus; assembly: GCA_009823505.1. Lineage (NCBI taxonomy): Eukaryota > Metazoa > Chordata > Mammalia > Rodentia > Spalacidae > Rhizomys > Rhizomys pruinosus. The sequence goes on from VZQC01006876.1 coordinate 533,211, forward strand.
GCTAAGTTAGTGTTTAAGTCCTTTGCATCTGATCCTACTAAGGAGGAAATTGCAGTGGTCAATGCCAGGTGAGTAGCTTAACTCCCAAAGAATAAAAGTGCTGCTTAATATTACTGCTTTATATTTATTTTAACTTTTATGGATACATGCCTGCTAAGACATATTAAAAGTCCAGGAGGTCTTCCGAATAATGAATATACACTGAAATGTGCTAATGAGCTCAATTTAATTATGTATACATATTTAATCTTATTGAATTTTTGTAAAATTCATACATCATTTCTCAATCAAATTTAGGTCCACTATGCCATTTGTGTCTGCAACCCCACCCCCATCAGACCTTATGCATTCCACCATACATGTCAAGTCCCATCCAGTAAAGCAACTGTACACAGATGTCCCTCAGTGCAAATTCATCCACTGGAAGTCCCATCCAGCCTATTCAGAGTTGTAAGTAAGGTGTACTCTCCGTCACCCAGTAGTAATCAGTCTTCAACTCTTCCCAAACTAGAGCTGGCCCATTGTCTACTTTTCTTACTCCACTCTGGGTCTTGTCTGATTAAGTTGTCATGGGTCTTCTGCTCAATGCCAACATTGTGTCAAGTTCACATGTGCAAACCCCCAGTGTCCTGAAAGCTTCTGTTTCTGTATGTTTATGGACCACCCTTGGCTCTTACATTCTTTCTACCCATTCTTCCAAAAATGTCCTTTCGCTGTGAATGACTGAAGTTTAATGCAGGGGTGCTATCCAGGGACACACACTCTGCAGTTTCTTATTCTCTAAAACTTGGCCATTTGTGACCTTCTTTGTACAACGTACTCTGTATATAAGGAAGCATCATTGATCAGAATTTAGGGATGTAGTAGTTTTCTCTGTATTCCCTTCTCCAGTATACTCCATGAGCCCTAGTTATAGAGGTTCTACTGTAGATATGTCACCTAGGACTGGGCATCTCTTAAATTTATATTTGCTGTCTATGACTATTTTTTTATTTCAAACCCCACTTATCCTTCACTCTATAAGATTAATGAATAATATTATTGGAAACTTAAGAAAATATGAAAATCATCTGACAGAAGAATCTAATTATAGTGAAAAAATGAAGATAATTATTCTTGTTATAAGTCTCCTTTATTAGTTAAAACTTTTGGGAATATGTTTCCTGTGCTTTCTTTGGGTCATGCAAAATAGTGGATTCAGAGAAATTTTGTAATCATTAAGGTAATTGCATGATTCTATTGTTTGTTTCAAGCCAAAAATGTTGAGAGAGAGAGAGAGAGAGAGAGAGAGAGAGAGAGAGAGAGTTTTTTTTTTTTTTTTTCTTTTTGAGACAGGGTCTCCCTGTAGCCTCAGCTGTCCTGGAACTCACTCTGTAGACCAGGCTGGACTTGAACTCACAAAGATCCACCTGCCTCTGCCTCCCAAGTGCTAGGATTAAAGGCATGAGCCACCTCGCCCAGCTGAGAGAGTTATTTTTAAGACAGGTCTTCTTGTTGCTCCAGCTGGCCTGGAACTCACTGTGAAGATCTGGTTGGCCTTGAACTGACAGAGATGTGCCTGCCCCTGCCGTTGGAATGCCTAAATTAAAGATGTAAGCCACCATGCCCAGTGCAAATCATGTCTAAGAAAGCAAAGACATCCCAGCTAGTCAGGTATCTTGTTAGAGGTTCTTGTAGGGGACAATGGAATTTTGATGACTATTTTATTTATTTCTAAGCCAGAGTGAATGAATTTGCAACAATTTACTTATGCTTTTATATGGGCAAGAAAGCTGCTCATACTTCCTCAATTAGTGGAAAAAGAGAAAGTAATTTGTTCAAAATGAAGAAAAAAGTAATATTGGAATTATCTTTTATTTCAATAGAAAAATAAATCATGTTAAAATATTGCACGTTATGGCTGTATTTCACAAAACAGAATATGTATGTAATTTTTTTCTTCATGTTAATTATTCTAAAATACTTGGGTTTACTAAGATCTACTAAAATATACAGTCAGTGATTTCTCTTCTTTCTTAACTGCTTCAGTTGATATGAATGGTATTTATCCCATCCCAACCAGCCACACTGATATATTTCAAAACACTTTGGTTGTTTAATGAATATTCCAAGACAAAGCTCTTAATTTTCTCTATACATGGTTTTGAAGATCACAGTTTTTCTCAAAGTGTATTTCCACCAGAATTACGTTAAACTGATTATACAATGACTTTATAAACTAATATAGGAAAAATCGTGTGAGGTTTTTTACTTTTTTTTCTTGGTCTTTTTGAGACAGGGTCTCCCTGTAGCCCCAGCTGTCCTGGAACTCACTCTATAGACCAGGCTGGCTTTGAACTCACAAAGATCCACCTGCCTCTGCCTCCTGAGTGCTAGGAATAAAGACGTACGATGTTCTTTTAATTATAGTTTTTATTACCCTAAACCAGCACATTTTAGGCTGCCCACACATTTTATTGGTCTGAATGAACAAACTCATGATGAAGAGATACTAGAAAATGTGATGTAGAGCTGCCATGTAACATAGTTTTGAAGGAAATTATTTCTATTTATCCTTTTGCAAAGATTTATTTTAATTTACATGTGCTTGTCTGCATGTATATATGCACATCACAAACTGTTTCTGGTGCCCAAGGAGGCCAGAAAAGTGTGTTTTTAAGTGTCCATGTGAGTGTTGGGAATTGAACCTGGATCCTCTGCAAGAGCACCAAGTACTTATAAAATCTGAGTCATATCTTAAGTCCTATGTCTTTTTGTGTAAATGCCTTCTAAACATCTTTGAATTTTCTAAAATTTTGGCTGAAAAACTACACAATTACAGGTTCACACCATCTTCTCTGGGACCTAGGTGTGTAGGTCAATTTATTTCATGGTGACTACTAAAGAACTGTCAATAACAATTCTTCATGATTACATTTCATTTTCTAAGATAGCCCCTTGACCCATCTCTGGGAATGACAAATAACCCTCAAGCAAGTTCAGAGGAGGTTACTAGCACTCTGATATCATCAGCAAGAGTTCTTCCAGGGTGTCGCTTAACAGCTCAATAGACATTTATCCCATTTGGAGCTCACTAGGACAAAAACACGAAAGAAAAGACTCAGATAAAAGAACAGTTACTAAAGTTATTATTAATATAGTTTTATTTGCTGTAGAAATAAAGAATAGATGAGCACATTTAGTACTTTGTTAGGATTAAATGTTGGTTCTGTAGTGATCAATCTATGTATCTATGTATCTATCATCTATCCATCTATCATCATCTATAGTCTCAGAAACTGAGAAAAAGAGAGAGGAAAATTTTGTCTATTCCTCACTCAATATTGTAATCCAGGTGACCATGGCATATAAAAATGTATACTCCCACCTCTATTTATTAAATGCATTCTATTAATGCAGGAAATTTGGGAGTGCCTTTCTCAGACATGCCTAGCACATATTAAAAGTTTGCCAAACAAGTGGTATGTATATATACCCTAGGATTTTATACAGCATAGATGCTAAAAAGTTGTGTCCTGACATGAGAAGCTGAAGACCAACTATCACCAGAGCATTTAGACTTATCTGTAATAGATGGCCAAATTATATAATGCATGAAGAATATGATACACCACCAAGCACCTGGGGAAATACTGGATAAACACTCAACTTGAATACTGGGCATCATCGGAATTCCTTACAAATACAGATAACATTCTAATTAAGATGAGTTTTTATTTGACTACAAGATAGAGTTTAGAAGTCTGAGCAATATAATAGATTACATAACCTAGCCTAGAGTAAATGAATTATCCACATGCATACACTTTATTCCAGCAGAAGAGTCCATTAGCAATGAATATAAACCTTGTCAAAACTTCTCTAAAATTCTTTACATAATTGGAAAAGCATACTGGGTTGCATATGAAAAATAAGTCTTCCGATATTATATTTTAATAGCTCAAAGCTTAAATTAATGTGTAAAAGACAAATAATTCAAATTGATTCTGAATTCTGTCTAAAATATAGACATGGACCAAGAAAATCAAGTACTGAAGTATCCAACTACTAATTACTGGTTAAAATTTAAGCATATACATTTTTTTTGTCTTTTTCGAGACAGGGTCTCCCAGTAGCCCCAGCTGTCCTGAAACTCACTCTGTAGACCAGGCTGGCCTTGAACTCACAAAGATCTGCCTGCCTCTGCCTCCCGAGGGCTAGGATTAAAGGCGTACACCACCATGGTGAAAGTGTGGTGCATATGGGGGATGGGATGTAAATTCAATCAAATTATATTGTGTGAAATTTGCAAAAAATCAGTATTTAAGGTTCTGTTATTTTGGTATTTGCCTTCATGCAAGCATGATACCTTCCATTTGTACTGACCAAAATAGCACATAAAAAGAAGGTATCATGCTTGCATGAAAGCAAATACCAAAATAACAGAACCTTAAATACTGATTTTTTGCAAATTTCACACAATATAATTTGATTGAATTTACATCCCATCCCCCATACGCACCACACTTTCACCATCCCTACTCAGATTCATGAACTCTCTCATATTTATGGGCTATCTCTCTATTATCTATCTATCTATCATCTATCTATCTATCTATCTATCTATCTATCTATCATCTATAACTATCTGCCTATCATCTATTATCTGTCTATTTATAGAGTCAAACTTCGGTCTTCAAATGACCTTCTTGTGGGTCTATCCTGATGTGTCTCTTCCCATCAACCATCAGTTGCCAGTAGGTCCTCTGGTAAGGTTTGGATTTCTTACCCACCTCCCCTTATTCAAGCTTATTTTTTTTCCCCAGATGGAACTTGAATAATAGCTGTGCATCATGTCCACCATTCCTATGAGAGTGAGTTTTTATGAGAAACTGATGAGCTCTCTGGCAACCTATTTCCTCATGGTAATCCACCACTTCTGCCTCTTTTTTGTATTAAAATTAGATATTTTTATTTATTTTTATTTTTTATTGATGCTTTGTGTATTTCATACATCATTTTCCAATTCAGTTCAGGCATATTTCCCTTTCCCTTCCCCCCACCTCACCACACCCCATCCCAGATCATGCATTCTGCCATAACTGTCCTGCATCTTTCTCTGTTTTTTCCCCATTTTTTAGCAATAAGTGATAATTTATGAGTACAAGCATCCTTCATGTAAAACCAATTTGCAAGCAATTGTGTCCAAGCCCACACAGCCCCTTGGTCCCACCATCCAGCGGGGGGGGGGGGCTTGTATGTTCAATCAAGTTGATCAAATGAGTGTCCAGGCTATATTGCTGTAGTTTCACTATTCACCCCAATAACTGCCCTTACATTCTACCACGCCCCCTCTTCCACAGATTTTTCCCTAGGCTTAGAAAAGGGGCTCAGATGGATGAGAAGCAAAACAGTCTACTTTCTCTGGAGCTGTTGTCTTGGGCTCTGGTCAGTTCTGGCTGCTTCATGGACTGACAGTTTGTCCAGGAATAACCTTTCGATCCTACTAATGAAGCACAAGCAATTAGATATATAGGTATTTAAACAGTACTAATTGTTATCATAGGTTACTTTGGTATAGACACAGATGTTTGGATGGTATGTTAATCCATGAATTACATTTTTTTCTGTTGAATATGACAGGGTCTTACTGTGGCTTATATCATCTCCTG